>JAECUM010004993.1:0-98588 GCA_016617855.1 Megalonaias nervosa
TATATATATATATATATATATATATATATATATTAAAAATAACATGGCATTTAATGTGTTGTTATAAAGCAATTTGATATACCAATACTATTGGTATATCAAATTATGATCCGCCATGGCGCAATAATACGCATATATAAACATTCTAGCGACCGTCTGCAGTTGATTCTAATCAATGACGAATTTCCACATATTAATCATTAGTCACGTATGAAAATAACGATAAAAAGTATTAAAAATCCTCGTTATCTAAATGAATTTAATATGGTACATATTTTCATCACAATCCTTTCTGCTTTCTGTCCCCTCCCCCATGCATAATGGACAAACTACGCAGAAAAGTGGAGTGAGAGAGAAAAGGAGTTTGGGCTGGAATAAAACCTTGAAATAGAAATTACACCAAGTAACCTACAAGAATATGGTTCGTCGTAACGATACGTGTACACTTTCCTTGGGACTTATCTACAGTGTTTATCAATGATACAAAGTTGCAAACCATGTCTACATTATACAGTAAATTCCTAGGTTATGTGGTACACATACTGTGATGTATTTAATGTTTTGTTGTTGTTTACATACAATAATATTCTAAAAATCGATTATTATTAATTAAATACAAAGATGTCCAAAGGCCTCCCTCTCTCTCTCTCTCTCTCTCTCTCTCTCTCTCTCTCTCTCTCTCTCTCTCTCTCTCTCTCTCTCTCTCTCTCTCTCTGGACCATGGTAGAAAGATACGGGCTAAAATCTATGAAAAGACAAACGTAGAGGATTTTTGTTTGTGTCATCCCACGATATCACTGGACTTATCAGTGGTGGTAAAAGTTAAGTCAAACCGACCCAAAGGGAGAGAGAGAGAGAGAGAGAGAGAGAGAGAGAGAGAGAGATATTTAATGATCGGTGGTACTGTTACTAAAGCAGAATAATGACTTTGATCAATTTTAAATATATTACAATATTTTAATTACCTCTTGTTGGTTCGTCATTTCGCTTAGTTTCTATTCCACATTAATTTCCATGAGCCGGTAGGTGAATGGCTTAGTGTTCATGTGAATGGCGTAGCTAACCTAGCGTTTGTAGTGCATTACTTTTATTATTAAAACCATCTTTCATGTTTAAATCATAAGTGTATGTTATATTGATTTAATCAATGTGAAGAAAAATAGAAACAATCAGCTTATCAATATGCAAAAGTGAGTGTGAATAGCCACAAAAGGCACAGAACTACATTTTGTAGCGGACACACTCGGGGATGTGATGAGTTCATTCACTCGGTCAATACACAGCTGCCTGTAGTAAATCTTAACTCCGTATAAGAGCAAATATATGTATTTGTATGTGATATAAATAAAATATATGTACAGTATGTACGCTGTATCATTAATATAACACACGTTGTATAAAGTTTTCATTAAAAGGAAACTCGGCAAGCCGCGTTGATTTTACAGCTTAAGAATTACATCTGATCATATGGATGTTATACAGACCCGAATTTCCATATGTAGGTCTGTTTCCATTCTCATCTTTCTGCTCCCTCTCTCTCTCTCTCTCTCTCTCTCTCCTCAGGATGCAAAGATCTTTAACTGTGTCAACTGTAGGCCATTTTATGTACAATTAAGAACTCACTGTGGTGTCATTAAGAAATGCCTAGAAATAAACTCGAAAGAGCAATGCAGTATTGTTTACACATAATACTCTGCGAAAAAAGGTACACATTTTTGAGAAATAGAAAAAAAAAATCCATACCAAATATATTAATACAATGTGGAAGTAACAATTGTAACTCGCATCACATTCGTGTTTGAAAACGATGAATAAAAACATCCTGTGCTAATTAGTCTTGATAGCAAAGTGAATTTAAGTGACAATCTAGAATTAGATACAGCGTCTTCTAACGAGCTAGATTTTCATGCGTACCAAGGCCACACAAAAAGTTACGTTTGAATGAAGAAATAAACAAAATGTTGAATGAAATTTCCTTACGAGAAAACTCACAATCATTAAACTCGTTCGTTTGAAGTCTGTCCGATACAAGATTTATCTTATGCTTAGTGTTACCAGCACGCAACAGTATCATTCCGCGCATGAAATATGTAAGCACAAATTAAAATACCTTCATTTTCCTACGAATATAGTCATATTTTGACACAGTTTCAAAAATGTTAAGCATGTTATGTACAAGTTATGTTGTTAAAACCCCGATGTCCCAGAATCATCGCAAAATTTAGAAACTTCCGTCTATCGGTGTAGTAATGCAGATATTAATCACATTTGCACAGAATGGAGAAAAAAATGCAAATCGACGGTTTGTATTTTAAATAAAATGTAGCAAAAAGAAATTCTAAGGTGTTATTTAGTTATTTTGTGTACTTGACATATGTCAGTGATTGAGGGTAGAGATTTGGTCTACTTGGTTTTTACCATACCTTTTTTAATGTTTATTGCAATCCGTTTTCAAGGCCAATGTTCTTTTAGGCTTCTTATTCTCACCTGTATGACATACTTTGCAAAGGAAATTGAGCTTTCTTTTATCGATTTCATCAAAATTTTGTTCAATCCAAATGTGCAATAGCTCATTACAGACCTTATCTTAAAATCCAATTGTTCAATGTGCGTCACACATTGATGCTGAAATCCATCTGATCTTATCTTGTCTTTCGATCCAATCTTTAAAAATACCTCGCAACTAGGAAATGCTCTTAGAATAAATATTGATTTTTATTCTAGACGTGCTAATGTGGCACTTTTGTCTGGAGAAGTACATGCAAAAAGGAACACTTTCTTCACCCAAAGTATTTAAATACTGACAGAAATCCTTGTTCTCGTAAGTCTTGATTTTAAAAATCAAGCGACTGAGCCGCGTTCACAGAACCATTAGCTGGTTTCTGCTTTTTTCATATCTTCTAATACTTCATTATGTCATTACATTTCTTCAAATCGTTCTATGATAAAAACAATCTTCCAGTAAATGTTAAAGCGTAATCAGTTGATTCCCTTCTCATTCCTGCTACTCCTCCATTTATTGATAGTAAGGGATGTACTGCACCCATGTCCTGAATTTACATATAAACGCTCATGATTATTATCTCCAACTACTCTAAAACAATATAATCCATATCAGCCTTCTAAAGAGTGGTTTTGTATATGTCTTATGTCTTCTTTACTCTAACGCTAGTAGGGAACTATGTCAGTCTACCAATAAAAATAAACCCAAATATTGTAATGATTTAGTGTTTACAGTTGATCTGTTTTATATTAACCCTCTTTCCCTACCCCCATTAATTATTATTTAACTTGATTTTGATTCATTTAAATATAACTAAATAGTGCAAGGTGGCTGCATTGAAGAATCCTGCAATGTTGGGTATAAAGTAATATTATAAACCTAATTTTAAATTGTAAAGTAAATAAAGTTATTTTGTGGCAATGAAACTATAGGTAAAGATACGAAAAAGCTAAATTAGGAAAGCCGTAAAATTTCATTAAATAATCACCAGTTAGGTTCACAATTCAAAATAGTTCTACAAAAAATAGTTAGACAGTACAAATTCTAGTTAGAGCTATAAAGCGAAAACTAAACAACAGGGACAAGGATGGACTTAAAGACACACCGAGAGACATCCACTGGGACCAATTATTACGTTTCCAGGCTTTCAACAGATTTGCAAAAAATGAATTGACAATAAATAGCAATGAATCCTTTTGAACGCGAAATAAAGGATCCTACAAAATATATAAGAACTGGCAGAATAGCACAACGTGTAGCTAATGTAATAATGTCTACCGAAAAGGAAGGGATAACATGGGAAGTTAATTGGTCTGACTAGCGAAGAAATAGATGAACTGCTAACTTTAGTGCGGACAAGTCAGACAGAAGGTAACTTCATTAAAACTCTATCAATTCAATCCCTATCGGCTAGTATTCAGTCACATGATTAGAGGAAACAAAACAGACACAAAGATTCGCACTATACTAGCCGACAGATATTCTGTGAACAGAACATTGACAAGAAAAAGATATGAAATGAGCTTCACCACAAGAAAAATATAAACCAAATTAATAATTGACAAGAAGATTAAAATTGCAATGCAATATAACGGCCCAGCCGCATCTTCACTAGCCAAGGTTTCGATATGATGACCCTATCCACACCTTGCCGGATCGAACAGATATATTGGTGCTTTGTCCTAGCGAAATCTATTGGATTTCATGAGTTGCCTCCCCTAGTATGTAATGCCAACTAACCAATAGCGTGGTGCATTGTACATCGGCCGAAAATGATGGTGGCAATTGATCTAAAAAGGATACTTTGTATGACTATGTACCAGAGGGCAGCCATTACAGGTATATTTGAGTGAAAGGTTTTTGAGCAAATACGGACCGGCAGTGGAAAATTGTTTATTTATCAGTCCATTCAAGTTGTGTGCTCCTCTTGTCTCGATCACATAGGAACAGTGTTCAAATTTGAACAACTTAATTTTGATTGGATGCGGTGGCTTGCCGCCGCATCCAATGAAATTCACAGACCGGAAGCTCAGAAATATCTGCTAGTTACGCTACCCTTGTCTCGATCATATAGGACTAGTGTTAAAATTTGACCAACTTAATTTTGATGGATGCTGTGCCGACCCGAAGCACAGGAATATCTGTTCGATACGCCACGATGTAGGTAGGTTTATCATATAGAAACCTTGGCTAGCGAAGATAGTCCAACCGATGAGAGACAAAATACGCAGGATTAGACACTGTGCTGTACAAATAGTATAAACAGGGATTTGCCATGGTTAAGATTAACTCCCAAAATTAGAACTATCTTTTGTTTTTATCTAGAATGCAACGCCTCGAGAAAGTATGCACACAAACACAGTATATCTATACTTGTAAAGCTATCACTAAGAAAAACACAATGCAAACATTTCTAAGCAAAATATTTCATATTAGGTGTAAGTTTATGGGGGGTGAGGGGTGCAGAGATTGCATCTCTTATTACTAATATCTATTGTTTATTTTCAAGATAATCTGTCTGATGTATTGCTTGACAAAAATCGAATAACTTATTTATATTTGGTAGCATTTTGGAACAAGTAAATAATTCATTGTTATAGCAATTAAAGAACATTCTAAATATTAAAATGTGAGTAATAATTCGTTCCAGTTAAATTCTTCTTCATATTTTGAGGACACAAGATACTTTGTCACGTTCAAATTAATCAGTTTTGTGAGGAAGAAATATTTCACATTACAAAACTATGTAAATTCAAAACAAAAACAAAACGGATCAAAGAGAAAATATACAGCATCCGCTGAATAGCAACAATAATTCAGGTTGATACGCATATATGTTACTTGGATTGTAAAACCTAATATTTGATCATTTGTAACATTAAACTGGAAATATATAAGAGCAACGTGCATTTGTAGAAAATGCGTTTGTAACAAAGTATCGAATATTTTAAAATTATCAAACTTGTCATATAATTGGATGGTCTCGAACGTAAGGGACATAATCCTGCTTTCCACTTGAGTCTACGCTGACATAACCCTCTCCCCTGGAACTAAACCGTTACTCGTATTGTTTAAGGTAATAACTTGAGTTATAAATAAATAAATTTTTTTTAAAAATGTTGCACAAGAAAGATTAAGATTTGAACCAAGCTGACTGTAATCAAATCTCAGTTCTTCCATTCAATGAAATTGCTCTGGATCAGAAAATGTAAGGATCACCTGATCAAAAATACTAGAAAAGATATTATGTAGACTTCAATATTTCGATATTTCTACTTGGCAGGAAATATGCAAGATCAATCATCTTATTTCTCAGTAAACTTGTCTCAGTAAATCTGTCTCCATTTAAAATCTTAGAAATTTATATTAAGTTTATCATAAATAAACGTCATTTTATGCCTTTATAATTAATGTTTCTTATTCGCTTGAGATTTGTTTTATTTAAATAGGACTCCTTAGTTAGACACTTTATGCTACACGTATGGAATGAAATTCAATCCATGAAGAACGGGAAAAGTATATGTCATCTTAAGCAATTCTTTTATTTTTCTCTCTCTCCTAAATTGTTCTGGAGAAAATTGCCTCTTAAGGGGGAAATGTTGCTTTTGGACACATTCTCCAGCAATGTAAGATTTTCTTTTCCGAGGAGGATGATCTGCGTGTGTGTGTGTGTGTGTGTGTGTCTGTGTGTGTGTGTGTGTGTGTGTGTGTGTGTGTGTGTGTGTGTGTGTGTGTGCGTTTGGGGATGAGAGAGAGAGTTAACTCTCAGACACAGAAACTCTTTATCTTTGGTTACTAATGCATACGATTTCTCAAAAATTCCAGTCTTGTCCCTAGCACAAATTGTGATTTTAATACAAAGACGTTATAAGTTAATAAAGTCAAATTTGTGGCAAGTGAAAGTGATGTTTTCACTGAGGGAATAAATCGGCCCCAATTTTGAGCTGGAAAACAAAGTTAAAAAGACATATATAAGCTTTGTACTCCATAATTAACAGTAACCGTTGTGCTAACCAAACTTGGAGAGAACGTGCTGATTGGGACAAATACAACTAGCTGTGTTATCCACTGCGAGCACATTCTTTTACCAATTTCATACCGCACACATTGATTTATTTCTTTTAAAAATAGTTCAGTATAGTCAGTGAATGTGGCCAGACAATTATTATAAAAAACTGATTAATATTATGCAGTCTTGGGTATTTTTCATATAGAAGTTGGGCAATTTCATAATTAAATTCGTTGATGCTTTCCTTAAAATACCTTATATAAATTACCTCACTGAGCCTTACGGTTAAATGTTGTACGTGCAAGGTAGGGCAGTGTTCCACTTTATCATGATGCTGCAAAGTAGCACTTATAGTATTGCCACGAATTTCAGTTCTGTTAAAATAAGTATTCGTCAACTGGAAATACTTTCCTGGAGTTTTCATTGTTTGACTTTTATCATCTCTAATGCCTGCGTTGTTGGTAGTATTAGTGTGTAAAGTGTCACACTGTTTTGCTAGCGGTTCATAGGCATGGACATCTATTAAAAAGGTCTCTATCAGAGAGATGTAATCTATTTTAAAGATAGTATCTAGATTTATCAGCTCGAACAAAGTAACTTACTTTTCCTTATTCTGAGCAAAATTTAAACTTTACGTTAGATGTGTGTGCATTTTGGAAGGGCAGTCTTTGTTCTGGTACATAAAGATTCAGAATATCATCGTCTATTTTTCGAGTCGAATAACTACGACTCAGAAAGAGATTCGGAAGAAGTCGTTGTATTACTTCCGGAATCTTTAATATTATTAAGATCAGATTTCCACTGTTCTATGTAGAAGACCAAACAGACAACGATAAATGGTCATTTTTTGATGACCTTTGGAATTCCATCTCCACTTATTAGTAGCAGTCTATCAGATAAAGCGTTGGAAATTTGTGCTACGTGTGTTACCGTTAGTAACGATGTGTTCCGAATGACGTGTGTCACTTACAGAAATTTCCAATTTGTGTGATTTGATTGGTGAACGACAAGGTCAAGAGAACATAACATCTTATAGGTATCCATCAAGCCTCTATGTAAGACTGTACAGATATTTTAATCAGATCGCCCAAATTTGGAAGTATTTTGGCGGATCATCATTCTAATGGATGTGCGAATAACATTGTTATAAAATGATTATTGAAAGTAACACTCAACAAAGTTTCAAAAATCAAGGAAATACCTCCACTTTTGATTTGGAATGTGACGAAACACTTGAAGAAATCATTCGGTTTCAATAGCCATTAACGGTTGCTTACGTTGCTGGTAGTTGGTCTTTGTACGTTAGTTAAGTTATAATGACGTAATAGCAAACACAGGATTGAGGACAATTAAAATCGCCATTATTTACATTTTTAGGGTTTTTCCTCGAGGACCTTCCTCTTAAATACATAATCAGAAGAAAACGATTTTTCAAAACGTAAGAGCGGCTATCCCCAGAGAAGAATACAACAACCAATGAAACAAAATTATTTATGTGAACTGTTCTATATGCAGTATTATAAGTAAGCCGGTATGGTCTGTTCCATATGCAGTATTACAAGTAAGCTGGTACGGTCTGTTCTATGTGCAGTATTACAACTAAGCCGGTACGGTCTGTTCCATATGCAGAATTACAAGTAAGTCGATACGGCTAGGTAGGACACACTAGTAAGACATTTATTGCCAGTACGGTCGCACCGGAAAGACAGGGTCGCGGGTCGATACCATACCGGTGAAAGTTAGAATCTGCTTGCGCCACTGTCCATATATTCCCTATTATACCTATTTACTAATAGTGTATTTTTTTAAAAAAAGAAGGCAATAAATGAAAGCATGTCCTCAGTATAGTTTAAGTCTGTAAATATTTCCTGGAATGTCAGTTATGTCAGAGTTTCTACTCATTCCCAAAAATGCAACATGAATCTCTGATAAAAGCTGGAACAATTTGATAACGTTTCACTATGCACGTACATCTCTTCGTCCGGGGTTTAATATCTGGTATGTTAATTGATTGATGTCATTGTATAAAATTATTCCCATTTTAATTTTTGCAGGTATTCCGATTATGTTCGCCTCAGAGATTAGCTTCGATTCTAAAGAGAAAGGTAATTCAGGTACTTTTTCATAATATATTTAATTAATCAGCGTATCGGCAGTTCGTGCCGTTGTGAAAAGCTATCTCCCTGTTCCTGAAAATCACTTTGTAGTACTATTAAAATAAAAATATTAGGCATAGTTGGAAAACTTCGAGAGTAATGGCAAATAGCAATTGGTACGAAATCACTCAAATAGGTATACATAGTGGTGAAAAAATACCAAAATTTTATTTTCCATTTTTACACAATTTTAATGTCACAGACAGTTTAGAACTGTGAGAAACTATAAGTAGATACTATAAGTAGATATCTTATCTGTCAGATTCGGTAATGGTGTACGTTTTGGAGTTTGGCAAAGGGCTAACTCAGAGTACGTACGTACGTACATATATAAACACACATACATTGTTACGTATATCTATATTATTTTGTAACTCCTGGTACACGATTTTGTCTAATGTTTGTGGTTTTTTATTCATTACTGCAAATTGTATTGATTATCTTTACTTGAAATATCGTACGTGCATTGGGCCAATTTTATGATGTCACAGTACGTACAATTGCGTAGGATCTATAAATAGATGCTTATGTGTGTGTTTACAGTTACTAATAATAAAATTATTAGTAAATAAGTTATCAAAATTCGGCTTTTTCCCATTCGACATGTCGATCAGGTGGCATGTTAGAAGAATTTAACTCCCATTTGATGGTTTAAACTATGTGAATTCTTGTACGATGTTGGAAATTTGCGATGTTTCACGTAGATCATAGTGATAACATGAGTCTTTTAGCTTCTTGCCTGTATATAAGTAGCTCGGACTGGGCAGTTTTCTTTTTCTTTTCTTCTTGTGTTCTTGTTGTAACATCAAGTCTGCAGACGTGTTTTATGTTATATTTAGATATTATCTGAGAGGAAAACATTTGTTAGGATTGCTCAGTGGAAATAGAAAATGCTCATTAGACTATAGTATTATTATGGAACGATTGTAAATTATTCAAAGGAGTTCTGCAAAACGCCATTTTGACAACGTCACGATTCAGCATATTTCCGATTTTGGCGGTCCAGCACATTTCCGATTTTGAAATGTATACGGAACTTTCCATTCTTTTGGACTTTAATCAAACTTTTTCAGGATTATTTCAGATTCTCTTCAAACTACGGTACGTCCCTCTCACATTTTCATTTATGGCTTTGATAATTAAATTATTTCTTAAATTTGACAAAACTTGTTGGTTTGTTTCTTTCTGTTACTTAGTTTATGACCACAGAATCGTAACATACATACATACATACATATACTTATATATATATATATATATATATATATATATATATATATATATATATATATATATATATATATATATATATATATATATATATATATAGTATGTTAATATTGCATATAAAATGCAAATAATTAATGGAGCTTACAAATAATGTCTGCTTAATGTAGGAAAATGGTGAAGTATGGAAGGAAGGACGGTATCTTATTTCCTTATACGCCCACCCCTACGGTCTAGAATGTACAGACTTTGTTAAGATGTCAGAATCTCATGCCATCATTGGCGATTTACTCAAGGATGGCTGTCGGATATTGTGCAATATGGCCATAGCCGCGTTATCATTGCATGTATAAGAAATATCAGGATGAATTACATAGGAAACATAGGTAGAATTGTCGTTTTCTGCGATAGTTCTCACTCAGTACAAATTACTAACTTTTCTATTTTATACATTACATAACATTTGATGCCGCCAACCTTTTCAAATTTATCAAAAACATGTATAGCGATATCTTAGTTATAAAAATCAGTTACGTTTTAAGAAATCGGAGAATTATTGGTATTAAATAAATCACATGGGAATGCATAGATATGGAAAATTAGTTTCCACTTTTACACAATTTTAATGTCACAAACCGCTTTAGAATTACGAAGAACCTATAATTTGATATTTTATTGGCCAAAATGGATGAAAGTTTAAAATTTATGTGACTTATTTGGCTATGTAAATATTACCTTATACAGAGACCGTCTGCGTGGGAACAGACATAAAACATAGTTACGTACATACATACATAAAAATTGTATATACGTATATCCGTTGGATTGGTCTGGCTATCTGTTTCAATCTGTGATATTATCATAACGGTATTAGTTCTAGCTGGATAGACCGAAGAGTTGGAGCAAATCGTATTTGTACTTAAACACTATTGTCAGTATAAATTGTGGTAGAAAATCCAAACTTTTTTGATTTACCATTTTTAGTAAATTTTAATGTCACAGACCGCTTTAGAACTATGAAAAACCTATTAATTTAATATTTTATTTAACTAAATCTGTCCAGGTTTACATTTGTCGGTTGGCAAAGGTTTCAGTACGACAATGCATTCGTACATACGTGCTATAAATACACAATCAAATTACATTCTAAAGAATATGCATAATATGTATGTTAATATTGTACATTGAAGTAAATACTTAACAGAGTTTAAGAAATATCTATTTTAATGTAGGACTATGGTGAAGGAAGGAAGGAAGGAGGGAGGAAGGGAAAAAAGGAAGGTTTTTCCTTACTCACCCACCCATATGGTGAAGATAATGTATAGACTTTGCTAAGATGTCAGTCTATTATCCGGCATTAATTGGAATTCTACTCACGGGTAGCTGCCAGATGTAAGCCTGAAGGCGTGTCACTGTAACAGAGCTAATTACAGCTAATAATGCCCGGGTGTCATACGATAATCCCCCAGCCAATAGTAACTGTTTTACGCCTATCAGTGATGATTGTATTTGAGAGGTTTACAAGTTAAAACACTATCCGAGACATTCGACTTTTTTTACATTCGACAGTGGAGATGGTTTTGATTCAATGAGCATTAATAGCGTCGTAATATTTGTATTATATATACTTTCATATTTCGCTGTGTTATTCTAATTTAAGGAAGTACTTTACAAGGCCTATATTCTTCAGATAGGTAAGTACCAGTTATGTTATATTAGTATCAGTCACTATTAAGTTTTCCCTTGGAAAATGTTCTAAGTCCGTTGTCATATAAGTTTGGTGTATATTTATTGCAAGCTGATGAAATTGCTGTACTTTGAAAAATTTTGTTTTTTTAGGGTTTTTTTTTCTCGAAACCGCTAGAAGTTATTTTTTCTTTTTTGCCGTTTTTGACAAAGTTTCTGGCATTTTTTCGGTAACTTCCCCAGCTTGCTCTTTCGGAAATAGTGCCCTTCCTGCGAGGACAAATCTCCATGTCACAGTCATTCGCCACCCAGTATTTATATGCATGCTCACCCCCACGCCACGATGAGGCTGGCTGTATTAGGAGGGCTCCACCCACACCCACCCCCGAGAACATGTTCAATCAACATCATCCCACAATTATCGATTTGTAAGAACCAGCATAGCTGTACAACCCAGTTAAGAAGGTTCTTAATGGGATCCGGTTTAAAATGCCCCGCTGCAAACTCGCCCGCGACAAAACCGTCCCCACTTTTCACAAAATCGCCCCCATTGCAAAATCGCCTTAAGTCAAAAACGCCCGTACTTGTCACAAAAGTCGCCCCCATTCCAGTCAATAATGCCCCATGCGCTTCATTCTCTTCATTTATTATAACCTAATAGCCTCGGAAACAGGGTTCAGCAATATTTGAAGATTTCATCAAGAGACCAGGCTAATGTATTGGTTACAAATATATTTTTTTAAAATAAAAAAGGAATATATAATATTAAACAAACACTCGTAGTTTCTTTATTTAGATATTTATTTTATTAGTCTAACTAGATTCAATGGTTAAAATAATTGAAGTTATATTTTATTGCGTACATTTAATACGAAAAGACTGAAGATAAAATGCGACTCTATTATGAAAAAAGCCAGTAATGCAAAAGTGACTCATTTTCATCCCTTTAATGACTTTTAAATAATTGTAAATCAATATGTCTTACTCTTCATGCTTTAATTTGGACTTAATTTCAATTCTTTTAGCATACGACATTTATTTTATCCGTGATTATTAAATGTTTTTAGATTTGACTCACATAATGTTGTATTCAAGGGGCAGAGAAACACGGCTGAAAAAGTTTATATTATAGACTTTTTACCAATACCTTGAAGGTCGAAGCCAAAAAAATGTTAACGAACTTTCAATTCGGTAAATATTTTAATTCTAATGAACAAATTAAAAAAGGCAAGAACAAAATCAGTGAAGATATAAATCAAAGCTATGAATTATAATAGTAAAAACAATCCATTCTAATTATCCCTATGTAAGTATTAATTATCGGTGGGTGCATTATCAATGATTTAAAAGGTCATTAAAATCTTTAAATTAACTTAAATATACTAATACAAAAGCCAAAAACACCATGTCAAAATAAAATAAAATTAAATTTTAAATATTTATATTTTAAAAAAGGTTGAAACGCTTTGAAGTGAAGACCATTTTATTTTCAAATGGATGCGTTTATCACATGGTGTGATTTTGAAATGTGGTGCTCTTGTGAAAAGTGGGGGCGTTTTTGACATGGTGCGATTGTGAAAAGGGGGGGGGGGGGCGATATTGTTAAAAGTGAGGGCGATTTTGCAGAGGGGCAAATTGACATGTATTCTTCTTAATACCTAGAACATCTGAACACGAGATCTTTATAAGATCAGAAATTGCACAAAACAGGACTAGCTAAGCGCCATTAGAGATGCTCCCAAAGAGATTATAAAGAATGGGCTGTCCAGTTAGCCCTCCACCCAAATCCAAATAAAGTTTCGGCAACTTTTGATTCTGAGTATCGATTACATGAATTTGCCAGTTCACTGCTGTGATCTCTGCGAGGAAGCTAATTATCAATAAAAAGCTCACTGCCCGACAATTTTCTTGCATTATGTGCTCTTGCATCTGTTTGCATTAATCTAATTTATCACTTACCGACAAGTGAACTAGAAATAAGTATATGCTGACCCACATGCAAATCCCACCTTAATCCAATTTAATTTGTGGCGCTTTATCTGTTCTCCGTATAGTCTGCATTTCCTTTTCGTTGTTGTCTTGAACTGTTAATTGTTACAATGTTGTCGGTGCCATGACTTCTACACATGCAATGCATTGGTCGTCGCCGAAAAGCTAATTATCGTAACTAAGCGCACAGCCGACAATCGTCTTAATTATCGGGGCTCTTGTACGTGTTTTTCGGTACTACTAAATACCGCAAAGACGCGTTAAGACAGGCAAAGACATATCAAAGACGGCACATAGACGTTTCAACTGCCAACAGTGGAAACTATCTAATGTTGATATCAAATTTATAAAAATAAATATATACAAATTAGAATTATTTGCTTTGACTATGTGTTGATCATTTTTTATAATGAATTATGATAAATATTAAATAATGCCTTTTCTTAAAACAATGGATTATTCTCGTTATTGTTTTTAAAATATTTTATGTCATTGACAACTGATGCAGCAAGTTCCCCGTGAGTATATATATATATACATGTTTGCTTGTCTAGGTGGTGATCGTTCTTTTCTTGAAATATTTAAATATTTCACATCTGGAAGTTACTTCTGCTCTCTGCTTTTCTAACTTAGCATAAAATGCTCTCGTGTAACTTTTAAATGCCCTCGTACGACTTTTAAATGCCCTCGTGTTACTTTTAAATGCCCTTGTGTAACTTTCTAAAAATATTTACTTACGGTAGGTGTTGAGCGAAGGAATAAGAAGCGCCAAGACGGGAAAAGAAGGCACAAAGACGTTATATACTTACAAGACTGGAAACTATTTATTCGTATATATATATATATATATATATATATATATATATATATATATATATATATACCACATACATTAAAAAATAACATGCATTTAAAGTGTTGGTATAAAGCAATTTGATATACCAATACTATTGGTATATCAAATTGTGATCCGCCCATGTCGCAATAATACGCATACATAAACATTCTCGCGAGCGTCTGCAGTTGATTCTAAATCAATGATCAACCTACAAGAATATGGTTCGTCGTAACGAAACGTGTGCACTTTCCCTGGGATTTATCAACAGTGTTTATCAATGATATAATGTTGCAAACCAGTAAATTCCTCGGTTACGTGGTACACATAGTGTGATATATATAATGTTATGTTTTTTTTTTTTTTTTGGTTTTTTCTTAAACATACCATAATGTTCTAAAAAATCGATTATTATTATTTAAATATGAAAATGTCCAAAGGCCTCTCTCTCTCGACCATAGTAGCAAGATACGGGGTAAAATCTATGAATTGACGAACGTAGACGATTCTATTTTGTGTCATCTCACGATATCTCTGGACTTATGAATGATGGTAAAAGTTAAGTCAGAGAGAGAGAGAGGTGGGGGGGGGGTATGGTCGGTTGTACTGTTGCTAAAGCAGAATAATGACTTAGATCAACTGTAAATGTATTAAAATATTTTAATTACCTCTTGTTGGTTCGTCAGTTGGCTTAGTTTCTATTCCACATTAATTTCCATTCGCCGGTATGTGAATGGCGTTCTTGTGAATGACGTAGTTATCCCAGTGTAAATAGTGCTCTACTGTACTTTTATCATTAAAACCATCTTTCATGTTTAAATCATAAGTGTGTATTATATTGATATAATCAATGTGGAGAAAAATAGAAACTAAGAAAAGAAAACAATCAACTTATCAATATGCAGAGGTGATTGTAAATAGCCATTAAATGCATAGAACTACATTTTGTAGCGGACCCACTCGGGGATATGAGGAGTTTATTCACTAGGTCAATACACAGCTGCTTGTAGTAAATCTGAACTCCGTTCAAAGGGCAAATATATGTATTTGTATGTGATATATATAACATATATGTACAGTGTGTACGCTGTATCAATGATATGCCACTCGTTGTATAAATTTTTCATTAAAAGGAAACTCAGCAAGCTTCGTTTACTTTTAATGAAAAATTAATACATCTCATTGATACAGCGTTCATACTATACATATATTCTATATATATATATATATATATATATATATATATATATATATATATATATATACCACATACATTAAAAAATAACATGCATTTAAAGTGTTGGTATAAAGCAATTTGATATGCCAATACTATTGGTATATCAAATTGTTATCCGCCCATGGCGCAATAATACGCATATATAAACATTCTCACGAGCGTCTGCAGTTGATTCTAGATCAATGATCAATTTCCACACATTATTTTCTAGTGACGTATGAAAAATAATGATGAAAAGTATTAATAATCCCCGTTTTCGAAATTAATTTAATATGGTACACATTTTCATCCCAATCCTTTCTGCTTTCTGTTCTCCCCTCCCCTCTCAAGCATAACGTACAAACTGCGCAGAAATGTGGAATGAGAGAGAAAAGGAATTTGGGCTGGATTAAAACGTTGAAATAGAAATTACACCAAGTAACCTACAAGAATATGGTTCGTCGTAACGATACGTGTGCACTTTCCCTGGGATTTATCTACAGTGTTTATCAATGATACAATGTTGCAAACCAGTAAATTCTTCGGTTACGTGGTACACATACTGTGATATATTTAATGTTATGTTTTGTTTTTGTTTGTTTTTTTCTTAAACATACCATAATGTTCTAAAAAATCGATTATTATTATTTAAATATGAAAATGTCCAAAGGCCTCCCCCCTCTCTCTCTCTCTCTCTCTCTCTCTCTCTCTCTCTCTCTCTCTCTCTCTCTCTTGACCATCGTAGCAGGATACGGGCTAAACTCTATGAAATGGCGAGCGTAGAGGATTTTCCGACAATATCTCTGGACTTATGAATGATGGTAAAAGTTAAGTCAAACCGACCAAAGGATGAGAGACAGACAGACAGACAGAGACAGAGTTTTAAAGTCAAACCGACAAGAGAGAGAGAGAGAGAGAGAGAGAGAGAGAGAGAGAGAGAGAGAGAGAGAGTTTGTGGGTCGGTTGTACTGTTGCTAAAGCAGAATAATGACTTAGATCAACTGTAAATATATTAAAATATTTTAATTACCTCTTGTTAGTTCGTCAGTTTGCTTAGTTTCTATTCCACATTAATTTCCATCCGCCGGTATTTGATGGTGTAGCTATCCAAGTGTTGCTACTGCTCTACTTTTATCATTACAACCATCTTTCATGTTTAAATTATAAGTGTATATTATATTGATTTAATCAATGTGGAGAAAAATAGAAACCAAGAAAAGAAAACAATCAATTTATCAATATGCAGAGGTGATTGTAAATAGCCACTACGGCAGAGAACTACATTTTGTAGCGGACACACTCGGGGATGTGAGGAGTTCATTCACTAGGTCAATACACGGCTGCCTGTAGTAAATCTGAACTCGGTTCAAAGGGCAAATATATGGATTTTGTATGTGATATAAATAAAATATATGTACAGTATGTACGCTGTATCAATGATATGCCACTCGTTGTATAAATTTTTCATTAAAAGGAAACTCAGCAAGCTTCGTTTCCTTTTAATGTATAAATGACATATCACATTGATGCAACGATACATATATATATATATATATATATATATATATATATATATATATATATATATATATATATATATATATATATATATATATATATATATATATATATATATATATAAATTAGACATGTTTGTTTTGATCTATTTTCTTTATATAAATAAACATTTTGACAAACAGAGGTTGAATTTTCTTCAACTTTTTTGTTTACTTCTATTCCTTCTCTTTCTTATTGGCAGTGAAATGTCTTCGTTCTACAAATATTTAATTTTGGTAAGTGCTGGGAGAACAGATAAGCAGGGGAGATGCTTACAATATCGGAAAATATTTACTGTTGATATAAAATTTATATGAATACATATTTAAGATTTAGAAAATATTTTCTTTTTTTAAATATCGATTTAAGTCAATTAACATAGCGGCAGTACAAGAAAGAGACGTTATAAACATGCAATACTGGAAAATATTTACTGTTATACAATTTACGATGTATGGTAGTGAAGTGCTACTGTAATCCGATTACCACGCGTCAACGCGCGTTACAGATCAGAAGTAGATGAGTAGATACGTGCTATCTTAAACTTAGTTAACAGTGTATGTAATCGCTGTTCAGAATCAAACGGTGCCAAAAGTTAATTTGGATTGCGGGGGATTGCAAGTTTGTAATCATATTTTATCAGTTCATATGATCTGATCACTGTAAAATCTTGCAGGAATAAATGGATTTTAATGCAGGCATGGGCTTTGGGATTACGGCGGGGGTTTACAAGACTTTGTGCAGGGGGGGGTCAGGATTTTTCAGGGGCGGGGTCAGTCAGTCAAGGCCGGGAGAGTTAGTCTAAGAAGCAGTCTGAAACTAAAGCTAATATTTATTAAGCGTTTTGAACAGAATCTTGTGACATATTTTCAGCTTCATTTGCCTGATTAAACTTGTCGAAATATATATATATATATATATATATATATATATATATATATATATATATATATATATATATATATATATGCAGTATGATGGGGGGGGGGGTCACGTGATCCCACTTGACCCATGCTGCGGGCGCCCATGAATGCAGGATAATATTATATATTATTCCTTAAAATCCCTGTTATTTAATAAAAAGAGATGCAAATCAGATGCATAGATCATCGTGTCAAAGCCTAATTTTCCTAAATTATCGTTCGTGGTTTACCTTATGCCTGTGATAATATAATTTTTTTTATTAATCTGGTTCGTAAACTGCAAGATATGTTATAATTGTTTTGTAATAAATTGCAGAAATCAGTGAAACTTTGGCATGATAACGTTTTGATTTATGAGTACGTTTTGACCTCAGTACGTTTCGGCGATCATATTTAAGTTTTGAATTGTACTTTCTTACTTGGGTACGTTTCGGTCTGGGTACGTTTTGGCATGGGTACGTTTCGGCTTGGGTACGTTTTGACTGTAAACCCCACCTACTGTTGATATACACAATCGACTCAGTTTTTAAAGCATTTTAGATCCATTCAACAGATGCTGCTTAATGCTTAGTTTACAGATACTTAATCTCGCAAAATCTCTTGTGAGTTCCCACAATTCCTACAATTTCCTTGCAAAACTAAATGTTTCCAGTATCATTGATCTGAGAGAAATTCTCTGTCGGTTGATAAATAGCGCATCATGTTTTAATTCTTCTTACCCGTTTGGTTGTTTTGTGCATAAGTGGTGTGTGTGTGTGTGTGTGTGTGTGTGTGTGTGTGTGATATGTTTGACAAACAATTGTCTAATTAATATCATTTAGTTTGTGGCCTTGTACCTTCTATCGTAAGTATGTTTTACATATGTAGTATCTTTCTTGTTTCACGTCGCCTTGTTTCGTACTGTGTTTTACAGTTAAACGTTAATGTGTATAATTTGTACCTTTATTTTATGCAAATTATGCTCATTTTATGTCCTGTTGTCACGTGTACGTTTAACTTTTTAGGTACTGGCTTGTATGCAGTTGTATCAACTAAACCAGAGACAGTATATATGTCTCTTACGAATTAAATCTCATAAAATTGACGGTGAATAACTTTTATGAACGAAGTCATTAATGATATATTTAGAGATTATTTTTTCAAAACTGTATTTTATTTTAACCAATTTAAAATAAAATTGTTATCAATATAAATAATTTCACCATCGTTGGCCAAATTTCCTGTATGTATCGAACTTACGCCGTTTTCTTGGTTCGAGAACTTTACTAACCAAGCGTTCGGAAGACACAGACTTACTTTCACGCGGAATTTATAAGCTGTTGTAATTCATCAGCCGTCTGTATTCCTTTTCTTTAATTTTGAGGTATATCTTAAGATGGTTTGTCTGTATACTGCACACTTTAAGTATTTTCTTTTCAGCTTGTTCAAGGAACCCAACTAAACACTTTGATATAGACTTTTACGTTGTGTCACCTGTTTTCGATAGTATCCATTGTGATTGTGTACAGTGCAGTTCCATTTCATTGCCATCTTATTATGTTATAATTTATAAGTTGGTTGAAGTAGGGAGAAGTGGGAGTATTAAGTTCAAAATGCATGTGCGGCGTACTAATTTTACACTTCAATATTTACGTATTTTCATGTCAAAGGATTAAAATATCAATGAAATACTAAGGATATTTAAAATTTCCGTATTTGCTTCTTCAAAATTGGGATCACTTGTTTCGATTTGATGAGATGTAGGAAAACGAAATTGCTTCAGATGCTTTTTTTTTTTTCATTTTCCTGGTATCCTGTATGTCTTTTAAACATTTCACAATGAATGAACAATAGCAGTCTTTGAAGATTTGTATAAGTGACATACCGTTACATGCATAATGTCTTGAATCGTTACAGAGAAAAATAAAAGTCTCATTATTGAGACCTGGGATTGTAGGTTACAAAATTCTCATGAGAACCCAAGGTATACACAAAATTTAGAGTATACGTATGTACCCAAATTCAAAATGTACCTATGACAGCGGAAAATTGCCCTAGTGAAAATGTACTCATAAGTCAAAATGTTACCATACCAAAATTTAACCAATTTCTGCGATTTATTATAAACAATTATATTTCTTGCAGTTCACCCACCACATTAAAAAAAGAAAATTAAATTATCACTGGCATAAAGTAAACCATGACAATTTTTAGCCATTTAGATGTTGACTTGACGATCTATGCAGCTGATTAGCTTCATCCATGATAATTTTCATCTGCATCTCTTTTTTGTTAAATACTAGTGATTTTTTAAGAAGTAATATGAACTATTTAGCTGCATTAAAATCCACTTATTCCTAAAAACTTTTACAGTAATCAAATCATCTGAACTGGAAAAATATGATTATACACCTGCGATCCACCCAAATCCTAATTAATATTTTGCAACTTTTGATCCTGAGCAGCGATTAAATTATGTTATTAATATCATAACTTTCACTATGTTCATTGATATGATCTTTTCAAGGATGCTAATTTTCATAGAAAGCTCACAGGCTGACAATTTTCTTGCATTGTGTGCTCTTTCATCTGTTCACACATAAGCTCTATAAAATGCAATTTTTACGTTAATCAGATTTTTTGCCATCTAATAAGTGAAATGGAAATATATGTTGACTCACTTGCAAAACCCACCTAAATCCAATTTAATTTATGGGGCTTTCTCTGTTTTACATATGTTCTGCATTTTTTGATCATGAACAGTTAATTGTCTCACTAACCGAGACGCATATGTTGTCGTTGTCATAATTCTTCACATGCAATGCTTTGATCTTTGTGGAAAGCTAATTATTATAACAAAGCTCGCAAGCTGACAATCATCTTACTATAGGGGCTTTTGCAAGAGGTTACATGTTAGCCTAGTAGAGGATATATAAGCCAGATCTACTTCACAAGTAATATTTCCAAAGTTCTCTCATTTTATCTATCTATCTATCTATCTATCTATCTATCGGTCTATCTGCCTGCCTGCCTGCCTTCCCATCTGCCTGCCCATCCATCCATTCATTCATCTCCAGTTTGTCTTCCTTTCTTCATCCCTCACAGATGGACTTAATTTGTAAATTACACCTCTTAGAATATTATGTTGAGTTATTCCAAATGAAATTATTTATAGGGGTCTCAATATCAAAGGAAATTGCAAAGGCCATAGATGTTGTTACATTATTCATGGCATCATTTCTACAGTGTACATACAAACTCAGTCTAAAACTGTGCCTATTCACAACTGACTGAAAAGTAGCATTTCCTGATATTGATATAAAGAACTTCAACATATAAAACTTAGTAAATGTCTGAACCTCATGTTGGGTCTTGCTTTAAGCTGGATACATTTTGACTTGAGTACATTTTGACTTGGGTACATTCTAACTTGAGTATGTTTTGACTTGGATATGTTTTGGCTTGGGTACATTTTGATCTGCTTCCAGACATCACACAGTGAATATGAGATAATCCACATTTTCTGTGCTTTTTGTTAAATTTTGAATGCTGGAATTGGGGAATATCAGTTTAAATTGTATGATGTTCAGTAGGTTAATGGTCATTTTACTGTTATGATATAAGTCTGGCAATCAGTTTATCAACAGACCCAGTAAAATAAATTTTGTGACAGTAAATGCACCTTACTGCTCTTAAATCATCAGAGATAAGACTGTTATCTCCCTTTGTCAGAATGCAGCAAAAATATGTTGTTAGTCAAGTGCTACGTCACATAGAGAGTTGTGCTGCACTTTTTTTCTTCAGATTAACCATTATTGGTTAAAATTTGATCTTTGTCCATGTAGAATTATCAGGAATGATAGTATCATTTACTTACATGTATCGTTTTACCTTGTGGGCTTTTCTTTTTTTAGACAAGCAGTATATATTCTGTAATTGTTTTTTGCAATGACTTTAATTGCTTTGCAGTGAGAGGCTTTAATCAATTTGGGCACTCTGACTCATTAATTCTTTGGTACACATAGGCTGTTTAGGATACATAGACTCTTATTTATGTTTAGATCACATAGAATCTTTATCTGTTAAGAACACATAGGTTCCTTATTTGTTTTATACAAATATTGTCTTTAATGTGTTGATTGTTAGGGCCCAGGGTGACCAGGTGGTCTAAAGCACTTACCTTTACTGATCACTGCCATCTCACCTCTGTCAGCATGGGTTTGATTCTCAACTCAACCATTGTGTGTAAATGAGAAAGCTTGCAAGTAGCTTTCCTCGGGTTGGTGGTTCTTACTGGGATCTTCCCAGGCTCCTCCTCAACCAGTTATACTGGCCACCATATATAGTGAAGCATATGCTGAAAAAATCGAATTAAACCCACTACAACAATGGCTAATTCTTTAAACACAGAACTCAACAATTTTGTCAAGCCTGCTTGGCAAGAAGCCTGACATATTGATCACTTTTGCATGATGTATGTATATATGTCCATGTTTCCATTCATCAGTTTTGCTGCACCATTTCTAAGGTCAGTATTAAAGTTTTGTAGATTAAGCTTAGTGTTAAAGTTGTTTACTTTCTAGCTAAATAAAGGAAACTCTTGTTCCTTTTTCAGCAAAACTTCATCATGAAAATAGCTGTGGAAGGTTGTTGCCATGGAGAGCTGGACAAGATATATGAAACATTGGAACACATTGAGAACTTACACAACTATAAAGTTGATCTTCTCCTGATATGTGGGGATTTCCAAGCTGTCCGAAATAAGTCTGACATGCAGTGTATGGCAGTGCCACAAAAGTATCAAAAGATGAATACTTTTTATAAGTAGGTTTGCACAAATCAATGTGTTACCTTAAAACATCATAATCAGTAATCAGTACACACTAGATATTGGTCTTAAAATTAGAATACTACAGCCAGATATTATCTGTTATTGAGTGTTTAAGTTTATTTATTACTTTCCAGTCTGAGTAACTCCTTTAAAAACATTTCTTGATGAAATCCATTTGAGGTGTTGATGCAACCCATATCTTCACTTCCTTGTTCCACATTTCTCAGCAAGATATTCTACAGTCCATTTCTCATTACAAGGTCCAATCTCTACATCACTTTCAATCATAGTGATTCTCTGACAAAAATGAAAGAAAATGAGGATTCTGTAGAACACATTTTAAAAGTCATGTATATTCTTCATTTCCACCTGTGTGGGTGAGCGAGAGAAAGAATAAGTTTGTGCTTGTATGTTATATTTATTTGCATTTATATATTTATGTTTGATATTATAGACTGCAATGAAAGATTCAGGACTGTTCAATAACTATGTCTAACCCCCTTAAAATTGTGCCAGGTGGTGTTAAAAGGAATTTGTAAAACTCTGACAAACAAGTTTCAGATAAAAAAAAATATTGTTCTTACCCATTCATTCTGAAGTGTTTTGCAGTTTAATATGAAAAATTAGTCACAGAAAAATTCTAAATTTAGACAAAATCAGTTATTCCAATGAAATTGCAGACACACCATGCAATGTGATCAGGCTAATTTGTAAACATTTTGTGTAATTATGAAGTGAACCCCTCACTATAATGTACATCATTATACAGCTACTCTTACTGGTTTGGTCATGAAATTGTTACATTTTTTTTTATCATTACTTCAGTACAGCTCATGATTTTTCTTATTTTCATTTATAGCAGTTGGGGTGGAGCAAGTGTGGAAAGGATTAAGGAAATAGCTGTCTAATATTGTTACATTGCAAACTCCTATTGCTTAAAAGTGGAGAATTTGCATCATACACCACATCCTTGTGGAGCCATGTTGCTGAGTCATGGAGGAGAGGGTGTGGCCAACTCTTAGAAATATCTATTGTATGCATGTGTGTGGGTTTTTTTTGCAGTATATTATTTGCTTACTGTCTTAATGTCTTTTAATAAATGACCTAATATCCTGTTGCATCTTTTAATAATATTACTTATATATTGCAGGTATTACTCAGGGGAAAAGAAGGCGCCTGTGTTGACATTGTTTATTGGTGGCAACCATGAAGCCTCCAACTACATGCAAGAGCTCCCGTATGGTGGCTGGGTGGCTCCCAATATCTACTATATGGGTAACAATTTGAGTTTATTCAAATTAACAAATACTTAGGGTTTTCTGAGCTTGTACAAGTTTGTTTACTTCCACAGGCTTAGTTTTCTTGATTTTACAAAGTATTCTGTTTTTGCCAATGGATATAATTCTGACAGAAATTAGATTTATAAACAAAGCATTTATTTTCTGTTAGCTATTAGTTTCATAATTTGTAGGGGCCATGCAATCCAGGAAAATAAGTAAGCTCACAAATAAAAGTTAAGGCTTCTTCATGCTTACAAATAGATGTTAATGTTTACTATTTAAGGTGTTTTCATGCTTACAAATAGATGTTAATGTATACTATTTAAGGTGTTTTCATGCTTACAAAAAGTTAATCTATTGTATCTACTTTAGGTGTCATCATGATTACATATAAACAATAATCTTTAGTACACCACTCCCTCGATAACTCGCGCCCGGATAACTCGCGAACCCGCTTATAACGCGGTGTCCGGCATGGCTCCCGATTTTTTTCCAAAGAAAATATATTTTAAAATGTGCTGAACGTGAAAAAAATCGCGATAAGAATTGGTAAATTGGTAAATTGAACCTTGATACATACCGTATTTTATGTAAATTTTCGTACACGAAAAAATGATTATTAATCATTAATTTTTGTAAAAACAAAATGGGAATACGTATTTCCGTTTTTTTTTTGCAAACGTGAATCTTCTTAGTGGAAATTTTATGTCCGATAATTTAACGAATTTTTCAAATAATACAAAGTGCTATGTACGAAAAAATTATGATACATTTAAATAATTATTATTTTGATAACTGGATTGTGTTCGAAAAATTAAAGGGTACGAAAAAATACATGAAATACGGTAGCTCATTTAATCATCGGATATGGTGATGTTTGCCCGTAAAGATAGAATCCATATTGTGAAATTTGCAAGTTCTAATAAGATATCACATATTATGTTTGGGGTTTTTTTTGAGAGAAATAGTTGTCAATACACTGTAAATAAACAGTCTGGTGAAACAGCGATCAACGAAAAATTCTGGTAAATGCTAACAGGTGGCAACAGAGAATGAAATAAACATGAATTAAATGTCTTGCTATGTGAAATTCACGTTCTAATCCTTTAATTTTGCTTCAATGTAAACACTATAATCGCAACATATTCTCTTCTATGTAAACATGAAAAGAGTCAATCGACCGTCACATCGAAACCCGTGAGTAATTCTGTGAGAACCTAATTACATGCCGGCTTTGTTTTGATCAACAACTTGGGGAACTGTTTGTTGCATTAAAAAAAATCAATTAAAAGAGACCTGTGTTGTTTTATCACTTTGAATATGTCTTTTGTATCAAATCAACCAAGGGAAGTAGAATTAAAAAAAATTAGAAGGCATGCCAATAGCAGCATAAGTTCTTGTGGTCATTACCGTTCTCAAAATTCATTTTATTTGACCAATCGAAAATGGTTTCACATTTTTATGTATTTAACATCACTAAAGTATATAATATCAGTAATGTATCCTAATCATTTGTAAATGTGACCATGGAGAGCAAAGGAAGTAAGCGAAAGGTGTACTCAGTGACTGAAAAGCTGTGCATCATAGATAGGGTTCATAATGGCGAAGCGAGATCCAACGTTTGCAATGAACTAAACAATTGCTGAGTCGACATTTAGAGGTTGGCTTAAGGATAAGCAGAAACTTCGGGATTATTTACATGATATTGATTCAGATAATGGGATCAAATGAACACGAGCACGGACTGCAAACGATACTGAATTAGATGATGCTGTGTACGCATGGTTCACATAGCAACGTGAACAAGGTGTTCCCATCTCTGGAACAATTCTCAAGGCCCAAGCAGAAAAAATGGCAAAAAGTATGGAGAATGAATCTCGTTTTAGGGCAAGCCATGGATGGCTTTGGAGATTCCAGCGCCGACATAGAATTAAACAAAATTCATTGTCGGGAGAAATACGCTCAGCGAATCAGGAAGCCGCATGTAATTATCCATACCAGCTCAGAGATAATCATCCGTGAACATACACAGAGGCGGCAGAGAAATCAAAGAGTAGCACACAAAAAAAAAATAAATAAAAAATGAACAGATGTTTTCAAAATGTGAAGTGATATTTGTCAAACGTTTCACAAACTGCAAGTATTATCGTGTTCTAATTTACGTTATTTTAAATTTGTAGACCCATTAAATTCATGTTGGTAACGGTTAACTCTTGTAAATTTATTTTTTTTTTTCATTTTACTTCTACCGCAATCAAATCTACCCATCATTCGATTGACATTGTTTCTTCAAAATGAGTGTCGATCTTTTGTATAAAAAAGTCTACTTTGGATCAAACAATAAAACTAGAATTTATCCAATTCAACAAAAAAATTTGTGACGTAGTACACAATGTGCGAAGTCGTACATGTGTTAAGCGAACGGAAACCATGTGGAATAATGTTTTGATGATCTCCTCAATATACTGTAAGTTATCCTGAAATTAATGTTACTCTGTGAGGAAAAAAGTAAACAAAGTACACCGCTATGTAGAGATATTTATTCACAGTTAATATAAGCACGATTATTAATTGAGTATTCAACACTAACATGCCAACCCAACCCACCCCCCTTTTGACTCTACGTTGATCCCTTTGTTAGTTTTGTTGTTTGTTATAGGTCCCTCGATAACTCGCGCCCTCGCTTATAACGCGGTCGATGTTTTTGGACCCCGTTGTGCGCGAGTTATCGAGGGAGTGGTGTATTTACTTTAAGTGTCATCATGCTTACAAGTAAATGTTTATCTATATTATTTACTTTGGGTGTCTTCATGCCTACAGATAAAAAGTTTATCTGTGGTACTTACCAAAGGTGTCTTCGTGCTTACAAACAGAAGTTAGTATATTTTATTTACTTTAGGTGTCTTCATGCTTATAGATAAATATTAATCTATAGTATTTAATTAAGGTGTCCTCATGCGTAATATTACATCAGAAACTGTTGCTTCAAGGTTGACCTCAAAGGGTAATGGCAGTTTTTAACTGGTACATTCATCCTCAGGCCTTTTATCTCAAGCACAATCATGTAAAGATCATTACATGATTTTCTCTATTTTGTCAGCTGGATGTGCCAGTTACCTACATGAAAGAGTTGTCTTCCCTGCAATATTCTGCCTTGAATGTTTTCCATCATTTAAGTTAATGATATTTAATCTACATGTCACTTGTGAATGGGTTTTCATTCATTGAGAAATACAATAGCTCAAATAGGTGGCATGTATTAACCCAAGCATGCTTTTGACTTTTATGATGATATTCTTAACACAACTTAGACTGCAGGGCATGAACTTGGTGTTTGCACAACATGACCAGACAAATATTTTTCCATATTATTGTCCAGCTGGCATATTGTCTAGCTAAAATATAGTCTACCTGGTATATTGTCTAGCCAGCATGTTGTCTTGCTGGCATATTGCTTTTAACTATCTGCAAGCAAGGGCTGCAAAGGCCCAGCAAATGAACTTGATAGGGAATAAGTCAAGGGAGAGGGCAGTGTAGTATATAACTTTCAATATCTTTTCTTGATAGTGGTGTTATTAAATTTGCTACTTAATTTACTCTATTCCATGTCTATCATACAATGCCACACAGTGACAAAATGTTCTGCAGTAACTAAGGGGTTCAACTAGACTGACACTTTTAGGACTAAATGGAAAAGGTCATGTTGTCTGCTGTATAGTATAATCAGAAGTTGTTAGGAATGATAAACATTAGTAGAATTTACGGCCCCAATTTAGAAAGTATCCTACAAGTTAAGTATATTACAAGATCTTGCTTTTAATTCTGAACTGGGAACAGAATGCCAGATGCACAGACAGTGGGTTGTCAGGTCCAGGTGCTGTTCAGATGAGCCTGTCAGCTGCCATGTTTTGTCTCATGGCATTGTATTTCACATAATTTCCCTAACACTATGTCTCTGGGCAATGTATCTCACATCCATTGCTTTAGCATAAGTTTCTGGGAAGCGTAACTCTCATCCATTGCCTTGGTACTGAGTCCTGGGCAATGTGTCTCACATACATTGCTTTAGCATTAAGTCTCTGGGCAGTGTATCACACATCCATTGCCTCGGTTCTATGCCTCTGGGCAATGCATCTTCCATTGCTTTAGCACTAAGTCTCTGGTCAATGGATCTCACTTCCATTGCCTTGTCACTAAGTCGCTGGGCAATGTATCACACATCCATTGCATTGGTACTAAGTCTCGGGGCAATGCATCACACATCCATTGCTTTGGTACTAAGTTTCTGGGCAATTGATCACACATCCATTACCTTGGCACTAAGTCTCTAGGCAATGTATCACACATCCATTGCATTGTTACTAAGTCTCTGGGCAATGTATCACACACCTATTGCCTTGGCATTAAATACTCTTAAACTGGCTGAAGTTTGGTTCAATCTATCTAATCAATCGTGCTTTAATTTCAGGCTATGCAGGGATTATCAGCGTAGGAGGAATACGTATTGGGGGTCTTTCTGGAATATTTAAAGGAAGAGACTTTCACAAAGGTAATGGCTTTGTTTTAAATTTGGATTTCTGTATTGCATTCATGTTAGTTTAGATTTATTATTGATATAACTATGAACAAGTTAAGATGCTTTTTATTTCAAACAGACTCATCCTTATTGTCAAGAAAATAAAGCCTGTATCAATAATAACCTATTTCTGACTGCTTTTATAATGTTTCAGAATTATTCTTAGATGGGAAATGAGAACATAAAATTGCAAGAAAGTCGGCTCTGTCTCTCAGTAGGTTCAGAAAATGTTTTGTCCAAACTTAAGTCATGTCAGCATAATTCTGAATAAATTATATGTATGATGTTAATTTGACTCAGCCATCCAACATACTGAAGAATTACTTTTACATAATCTGGCCAGACACATTGGGTTTCATGCATGTTTGGAGTTTTGTTTGAATTTTAATTTTGACATATCAAATGTGTACAGTTTTAAGCAAAAATGAGTAAAATTTTGGGTGCAAAGGAGTACAGCTTTAAGCACAAAGGAGTAAAGTGTTGAGTACAAAGAAGTACAGTTTTGAGCCAAAAGGTGTACAGTTTTGAGCACAAAGGAGTACAGTTTTATCTTTTTAAGAAGTCACTTTTGTCTCATGAGCATGCTGAGATCTAGGTATTATTTTTCGAGCGGTATTGATGGCGGCAGCATCAGTTAAAGTTTTTTTCAATCAGATTATGGGATGGGGGTATGAGGTATACTATATAAGTGAGATACAAGATTTTACATGAAACTTTTTGTAGTGTATTGAGAATTATGTATGTAGTAATTGATTATAATAAAAAATAAAAACAGTGATAATAATAACAAAGGTAATACTAATATCAATAAAAGGTTTACAGGAAAACTGGTTCTGTATTATGGTACAGCTTACACTTGTACACTGAAAAGTGTTTATACTCTCAGGTTTTGGCTTTTGTTTCATTTTCTAAAAATATTTAGTCTTAGAAAACTTTATGATCTTTCAGTTGATGCATTGACACAGGCAGGTTTTGTGCCCTTAGAAAACTAAGATAAAAGTCTAACTTTTCCAGAAGCAGCAGTGAATTTTCATACAGTATCACTTGTACAGAATAATAGTTTTCATACAGTATAACTTATAAAGTATTATAGTTTTCATACAGTATCATCCCACACCCTATTTTGACGCAGTGTCATGAACTCAGTTCTCAAGTGAATGTATCTAACATTGACACCACAGCCACAACATTTGTTTACACTGATCAGAACTGAGCATTCTGTGTGCTATTGATGTTTCTCTGCAGTATATTAATTTTACTGGTGCTTATATGCATTGATGTCACAGGAAGTAACAGACTTATCTGAAGTGCATCAAAATGGGTGATGTAATAAATGAACTTTCCGACAAAGGGTCATCTAGTTGAAAGCATGCCAAGAACAGTATGAGAGAATGTATCAGTCATTTGTTATCCATACTTTGCTAAAATAACCAATGTTTCTAACGTAATGAGAGCTATCACTATGAAGGGAGTATATTACTGAAAAGGTGAAAGGAACTGCTTAAGTCATCAAAACACCTTCAAAGAGTGATAATTTTATACACCTTCAAAGAGTAATAATTTATTTGTGATCTTGGCTTTGGATGCATGTAAATTCAGTCATTCCTTCAAGCTTCATATGTGACTTTTTTGGTAGGAAATTTGTAGATTGAAACATAATTGCAGATATAAATAGCCCATAAGGTGACACAAAAGTGGACCAAGATGCATGTGAAACCATTTTACGAAAGTTAATATTGTGTTTAGATTTACAGAGGGTTGTTTCCTATTCCTGCCATTCTTTGTTGTAAAACTTTACATGAAAATTATTGTCAATAAATATTGTTTACACTGGTGGTCATGTGACTAAGTAGAATGGAGTTTTATAATGTAATAAAATCTTTAGACTTAATATTAGCATATATTTTTCTTGTATGTCTTGCTGTTGATTTGTTTTCATAACCTTATCTTAACATAGTAAGCCTTGATGATCATTTTGTTAAATAAAGTTATTTCACATATACACACAGCCAGTGGATAAGTTGAGTGGTCTTCTGTCTTTGTCCATCATTTTTATGAACAACCTTGACTGATAAATTATTCTCATTGTTAATGTTTCTCTTAGTAATCAGTTAGTAAACTTGTCCATCAATCCCAACATGTTATTAAAGTAAAAGCTACTTAGGTGACTAACTGGCACTACTCCAACCTGCATCGGAAATAGAGAAGCATGTGTGATCATGTATTTCACACAGTCCTGGCTTGAGATTTTTCAGCAATCAATTTGAAATTTCAAATAAACTACAATTTATTATGACTACTATTGGCAGATAGGTGGAGCTTTGTGCTTCATCAGTTTAGAAGAGATTGTTACAGTAATCTTATATTGGAACAGTTTTGGGTTTTGGCATTCTGACATTCACTTCCATATCTTTTCCCACTGCAGGTCATTTTGAGCACCCTCCATACACTGATGAGTCTAAACGTACTGCCTACCATGTCAGAAGCATTGATGTTTTCCGTCTAAAACAGGTGAGTTTTGACCCAGTTAGATGTCATTTCTAAGAAAAAGGTTGCCCCTTTATTATATTAATTCCATTAGCATCTCCTTATCAGCTTGTAAATAATACTTAGTCTGATTGGTCCCATTAAGTGCAGTTTCTGTGGGTGGGAAAACAGAATCAGTGGACATCGAGTGATAGCTTCAGCCAAACATTTGTGCTCAGATTTTACTGACTTGGTGGTTTTGCACCACAGTTGATGAAAATTGTTTAAAATCAACATTGATATTAGCTTATCACATTAATTCCATGACCGAATAACATTCTTGTGATTTTAAAATTACAGAAAACAGCATTTTTCATTTTCTTTCACTAATGCTCTGACATAATGCTATTAAGTAGGAAAATTTGTTTAAAAGCCATTCAGCTCTGGTCCATGAAATTTTAAAGATGGTATTACAGATTTCATATCAGTATGATAGCCATTTTTCTGTGTGTAGATAACTTGGTTAGATTTTTGAACAAGTTTAATGGAATTTTACAAGTTTTTCTGACATTTTGTAATCTAACTTATGGAACATTTCTAACATCATTACATAGAAATAGCTTGACCTGAACAAACGAGATTTGAAATATATGTGTATATGCAGATATAATCTAGTTTACATTTTGTTTTCTGCATATTATTTATGTGAGCTTGATCAAGTGTTTTTTTCTTTCTTTTTTTAGACTTTTATTGTGTGAAGTGGGGCAGATGTCTTTCACAAATGCAGGTCTTGTTATAAACTTGTGTGTAATTTATTTACCATATGTATATACTTATAACATGGGTCCAACTGTAGACAGCATGCCCTGATCTGCCATTGCATAATGCACAGGTAGATCAGGGTGTGTGCTCTTTGCTCTATTGACTACTCTTAACAAACTTCATAGACCCAGATCTGATGGCACATGATGTGATAGCTGATCTTGGTCTGTGCAGTTTGCATTTGGACTGGACTTGTAAGTTAGTATACATGGTGCTGATCTTTCATACATTATCACTCAACAGAGCATCCGCCTCAGATGCAGGAGGTCATGGGTTTGATCCCCTGCTGAGTCATACCAAAGACTTCTAAAAATGGTACTAACAGCTGCCTTGCTTGGCGCTCAGCATTAAGAGGTTAGTGTTAGAACTGGTTGGCCTAGTGTCAGGATAATGTGACTGGGCGGGACATCATGCTACATGTATGCGGCATGATGCCCTAGTGCTAGACATCACTATAAACTGCCACACTGCAGACATCATAGCGTTATGACTGAAAAATTGTTAAAGCTATGTTAAAAATCCAAATAACACATACACACAGAGAATTATTTATGGTTCTCTAAATTTTGTACAGAAAACTCTTTTCTTATTGAGAGTTGTAGGTTTACCTATGCATATTGTTTGAAAATGTTATCACCATTAAATACGAGTTCTGGCAATAAGCATACCAGTACAAATTGGTTATTACATATACGTCATGGATGAATACATAAACATGTTGAAAAATAAACAATGAATTTGGATATAATGTTCTTGGTTATAATATTATAAAAATCCCAGTCCTCTGTGAAACATAAGTAATCTTTATTGTATTTGAACTTTCCAGTAACTTGCAACTGGGTTTTAAACTGTCTTTTTCATTTTGTACTGAGAATTTTAGATTGTTTAAGCTCTTGCTGTATTTGAGATGTATGTAAATTTTGTCAGTTGGAACCAGTTTAAATGCATTTATTGTTATTTCCTCCTGGTTGCATATAGTAATAATAATAATGAGGACTTTGTATAGCGCCTAATCTTTAGAAGCTCTAAGCACTTTACAACATTTGACAGCACTTAAAAAACATATATAATGATATGATTACAAAAATAAAAACAAACACCATGAAATTAGAAAACAGAAAACATGCTGTAAATATTTAAGGTAAGGATACATTATTTGGTCTTTAAGTCTGTTCTTGCAGTTGAAATAGGTGAGTTTTAAGAGCACTCTTGAACGAGATTACTGTGTCTTTGTGTCTAAGTTCAGTGGGCAATTTGTTCCACGTTGCTGGGCCCTGGTATGCAAAAGAGCATTGTCCATATGATTTCATTTTCATAGTGGGAATAATGAGAATACGAGTGTCAGAAGAGGAGAGTAAGTATCTTGCTGGTGTGTACACATGGGTGAGGTCAGATAGGTATGTTGGACTGGAGCCCGTCAGTGAAACGTAGCACAGAGAACAAAGTTTGTGTTTAATTCTGGATCGTATGGATAGCCAGAGTAGGGTACAGAGCAGGGGGGAGGCGTGCTCTGATCGTGGTACTCTAAGGATGATCCGAGAAACTGTGTTTTGAACTTTTTGAAGTTTCTGGAGTAGATATTGAGATGAACCAGACAGAATTGAGTTACAATAGTCCAGTCTTGAAAGTACTAAGGAACACACAAGTGTTTTAGTGGCATCAACTGAAAGATTCTTGCGAAAGATATATTCCGTCAGATTGCATAAGATTCATGTATTTAGCCTTGTGTCTATATATTTAGTAATTCAAAATGAAGTAGTCTGTAAGAATGTACTTTCAAAAGCATTTACCTTGTTACCTCCATTTTCTCTTGAATCCTTGATGAGTAACATTTAACACGTTAAGAGACAGTGAAGCACTGTAACATAAAGATTACATTTACCCATATCTTGCCCTAAACCCCTCTTTCACCTTGAACCATAAATACGTAAATACATACACACCATTTTTGCAATATGTCTGAATTAATAAATTTTTCTTTTTGTTGTTTTTTTTTATCTAGGTCACAAGAACTGTTGATATCATGATGTCACATGACTGGCCAAGGGGAATTTATAACTATGGGGATGTACAAGGGCTTCTTAAATTCAAGAAATTTTTAAAGGAGGAGATAGAGAATAACACACTTGGCAGTCCCCCTGCAATGGAGTTGCTGTTAAAACTCAAGCCCCAGTACTGGTTCTCTGCTCATCTTCATGTCAAATTTGCAGCAGTCCTGCAGCATGATGTAAGAAAACTAAGACTTTGCTTGTTATCTTTAAAAGTTTTTGTTGGATGAGCTTTATCATGAATTGTTATTCTGGTTGCATACCTTAGTATTAGTTCATTTGCCTTAGAATGTGAGGGCAGTTCACTGTTTATATTTGCAGTTCTTCTATTGATGTATTCTTCAGTGTACTTGTACATATTTTGAGGGGGATGATATTGGATGGTGTTGAGTTTCCTTAGCAGAGTTGGATTTGTTGAGGCGTATAATTGACAGCCATAATCCATCTTTGAGCTAATTAGAGATCTGTATAGTGATAGGAATGTGTCTTGGTCGGCTTCCCAGTTGGTTCCATTGATGTTTCCAGGGTCAAGCTAGACTTGAATTTTAGGGAGAAGTGACTTCTCCTTTTGGACAGAGCAGGGAGAAGTGAGAGCTCAACAGGGAGAAGTGGACACGAAGCAAGGAACGCAATGTGTGTGTGTGTGTGCGCGCGCGCGCGTGCGTGCGTGCCCGCCCTCTATTTCCAAGTATTCATATTTGCATTTAACATTGGATTTAAGCAATACTTTATTTTCTAGTAGAAAATTTTCTTAGTCGTTTTGGCCATATGACTCTAAAAGAGAATAATGGAAACTGCATTGTAACAAAATTTAACTGAGTAACTAGATTACATTGTTGTAATTGCAAGTTGGTAAAACTGCTTAATCAACTACCTTAATCAATTTTTTAAATATATTTTTGCATTTTTTATATACTTTTTAAAAGTTAACAATAACGGCACTTTCAAAGATTTCTAAACGCATTTGACACAACCCCTGTACCATGTACATGAGGGCAAATGCACACATGTCCTCATTTCTTTGTTGCGGATAAAACATTACTGTAACTATTCATACATATCACACTAAAATGCATAAAATTACAGACATGGCTCATTTATAGTTGGTATATGAACTAAACCCCTCTTTCCAACCGAATCAACACCGACGTGAGTGCATCTATTTTTAGAAGGAGGGGTTTTCGTAATGTAATCACTCACTTTAGGCTATATAGCTTCATTACAGCAGTCCATGATAGGATTGCAAATTTATGGTTTATTTATTTGTCTGCGTACTTGTATTAATTTTAGGCATTGATTAAATATTATCTACTTCGCAGCTTTTTTCCGTACTGTCTCAAATACGAGTCACGTCAGAAAACAATTTTGACCTTACAACGCTTCTCTGCGAATTCCACAACATAGCATCTTCTCATACGTTTCTCACCTATATAATTGCATTTTAAAGTTAAATCTTAAATAACATAATACCTAGGCTTTGTTTTCTATGAATGTTATATTTTTCTGAATATATTTACTTGATGATTTAGGAAAACAGACAATCAAATAAACTGGTACTTCCCAGACATAGCGATGTCCGCCATTTTCTCCCCCGTTACTGGTACACTTACAGTTTCAAACTAATTTTATGATGAAATAGTGTACAAGAGGCAGTTAAAATATCCAGATCACCGATTTTATTCTTAAAACACAAATTGCTATATACATACTATTGCTAAAGTTTTGAAACACAAGTTTGTATGATTTTATCATCAAAGGATAACATGTGTAAATTGGGTAGTGATAGGGGCCTTAATTGCCAACTCGGGAAATGGTTAATGGTCAATCAGCTATCAAAACACATGCCTGTGAATGTGCAAAAATTTGTTTGTCAGCGTAATTGATATCAAAACTAGACTTACCTACTGATGGCTTGAAGAATACCGTTTGCTACAAAACAATACTAGAATAAACCTGATAAACCTGCCTAAGTCGAGGGGACATCTCAAAGGTATGATTTGTCAATGTACCTCTAAAAATATCACAAGGCAAAGTCGTTTTCGCTTTCCTAACGGAAGAAGGCAAAGTTTACATATTTTAGGCGACTTAATCGCCCACTTCGGCTGGTAGCGTGACCCCTGGTTTCTCAAAAGGTTTAGATATTGGTTGCATGTTTTGACTAATTTGCTGATATGATTTTGCCATGTTAAGTGTTGATCGAATAACATTCCCCGAAATTTAGCTATTTTAATAAGGGTGATTGGTGTATTTTATTTGTTATTCACTTGGAGCAAAAAAATTAACTTTTTATTTTATGCTCAAAATTATTGGTTAGCAATATGTATAAAAGATGGAAGCTACTTTCTTACTGCATCCCTTACAGTTATTTCCAGCAGTATACCGCTTATGTTCTGCTCTGTTTTGTGTATATTCATACAGAAGATACAAGCAATTACATAATTCACCTTCCTAAGTCAAGGTTAAAAAATAATAATGATAAAAGTATTTTCACATTGTTGGATCAAACTTGGTTTGTCTGCATCTTGAGGCAGCTGTGCTTACCACTAGGCCAAGCAGTTATTTAAAATTGGCAAATTATCAGAATTAAGTTTCTTACAAAATTCAGTATTTAATGGGATATCATAAACAGAAATGCCTTATTACATTCATACTGTTTTACAATACAGCTAAATTAAATATTTGTTGCTATTCAGGGTCCAATAATTTTCAGAATCAGATGTCAACTTGGTGGAGCTACCAGGTAAATTACTAGCTACCCAGCTTAACTTTTGTAGCCTAGAGAAGGCTCCTTGATATAAAATTGTTAGTTTTGAGACTTCTTTTCTTTGACATAAGTGAATGTAGTATCCATTACCACCCACACAATATGTTTTTGGTAGTGTACTGGAGTCAGCTTGTTATAACTTCATCATATGGTAGCCCAGACCTTATATTCTCCGACCTGTTAACTCTCATGATTTTGGCGTGAATTTCACGACTCTCATTAGTGATTCACGAATTCACGCTGCATGCAAAAAAAATCATGAATTTACAATTTCTCAATCAGCTTAAATCATGAATATCATAAATTTTATCCCGTTAAGTGCTAGTCAAAATAGCAGCAGTGGTCACTGATACACATAACGGTCCAGTATTGCTAGTTGCGCTGTTAGTGGAACTATATCCGATTATTACAGTTTGCCCAGTAACAAGCATTTATAAAGTATAAAATATAACCTATATTAAGAACAGAAGTTTTACAAATACTCGTGAAGAAAACCAGGGCCCAACTGATTTGGGTTTTTTTTAAATGGCACATGTACATACTCGTAGCAACTGTAATTTTCTTTAAATACACACCAAATAAAGACAACATTTTTGAGTGTAGGAAGATTTTAGATATTGAAAGATTAGCATATGTCGTAATTTGCATGAGTTCATATTTTTCCCCGCATGCAGACACCACTGATTGTTAATTGTTTGACGTTTCATCTTATGGATTAATACCATTTCAAAATTAAGCTACACAAAAGTTAAAATATTTTCACCTCCACGGGAAAAGGTTTGTATTATAAAAAGTGAAATATAGATTGGAGTACACAACAAATTGGCCTTGCATTCAGCCATCAAACATCGATGTACATTGTGCTTTTCGTACAGTAGTATGATGCAAATTTTAGAATTGGGAATGTGCACAGAGGCTCATCATTGCTTACAATTTACATGTCATACATGTACTATTTAATAATATTATTATATAGTACATATATGACAGATAAATTGTAAGCAACGATATGAGCCCCTGGGGGCATGTGGCAGAACGATGTAAAAAAGAACACAGCTGGCAAAAAGCACATAGATCTTGGAAAAATGAAGAGCACCCAGCAGATATCAGCTTGGGAATACCTGAAGCCACCTACTCAAGTCCTGCAAGCTACGCAAGCAAAGCTGAAGCATTGTTTGTGAATTTTCTTGTTGAACATAGCCTGCCTTTCTCAGTTGGAGATCAGCAACAGTGACAGTGAAAGAGTATTTCCTATTGTAAGGAGAAATAAGACAAACTTTAGAGCCTTCTTAGGTGCGGAAAGTTAGCAACAATTTTAGTCACCAAGATTAAAATGCAGGCAAGAAGCCTGAACTGTTTTGAAAACAAATTTACCATAGCCTGATGGAGGAATCTCAAGTCTGCCACAGCATCATATCATGTCAAATAGCATGAAATTTGTGTATATCAGTAAATTTGGCTGCAAATAAATCAGTGTAAATATTTTTTATGTTTATTTGGTTATTTTCATACAATGTAGCACTGACCATCAAAGTGGATCGAGCTAGTGTCATGGTATAATTTTTCACTAATTGTGTTAAAAAAAATTCACTAATTTTTATCCCTCTTTTCACTAATTGTGAGTCTGGAGGGTTGGCAGCTCTGTGTTCTGGTAGCCCATACTGAATATTTTGGTAGCCAAAACTCTGTATTCTGGTAGACCATGCTGAATATTTTGGTAGCTCAGACTCTGTATTCTGGTAGACCATACTGAATATTTTGGTAGCCCATACAATCTATTCTGGTAACCCATACTGTAATTTTGGTAGCCCAGACTCTGTATTCTGGTAACCTGATCCCAGCATTTTAGTAGATCCTGGCCTTGACTATTGCTATTTCAGATTTTTATTTATTTATTTTGTTTTTTAGCATTTTTGAAGAAGAAACATTACATTATTCAATATCTTATTCTGTTTACTGAAGAATTAAACAAAGTTTTGCAATAACTTTACTTATAACTAAAACTATGCCTTTTTTTCAGCCATCTGATGATGCAAAGACAACAAAATTTTTGTCCCTGGACAAGTGTCTACCGCGAAAACATTTCCTTCAGGTAAGTAAAACTTAATCAGTCAAATAGACATTATTGCAGGTTAATACAATCAGCTCTGAAATGTGCCTGTTGCACCAGGTGCCCTGTTTGTAAGGTAGGGCTGTGACACAGTTGTTTATATTAGCTTGTGATATTGAAATTTTGTATAATGACAATAATGTAAACTGGGCATGAACCAATATAGGTACTGACATACTTTCATATTGATGATAAATACCTTTGTTATTATATGTGATAGATTGAGATGGGCATTCTTCGATAGTGCTATTGTAGATTGATGGTGTTGTTATTGAAATTAAATGTGAATGATTGGAGAAAATTATGTTGTTAACAATACTTTAAAGTAAGAAAATGAAATCAGTGAGTTTCTGACCTTTACGGGAGCTGCATAATTGACAGCATCACAAGTCAATGACAGTAGTGTAATTCTATTCCAATATAGTCACTATCAGTTACCAACTTAATCCACACACAGTTAACTTTGGTTCCGAATTCACTTATAAAGTAAATAGTTAAAGAATATACATTCACAACATAAATTGTTTAGTTTTAGTGGCTTGGTGTGAGGAAAAGCCTTCAACTATAGCATGGCTAGATCACATGACTTAATGGTCATCTAGAAAAAGAAACTGATAGAAATCCAAGCTAAGCTGGCCTCTAGAAGACAAACATGTGGTTATTAATTTGTTTTGGGCAAGAATAAGCAAAAGCACCAATGGTATACAAATAAGCAAAACTCTAACAAGGAAATATTGTGATATTCAAATATTTCTTTCACAACTCAGAGAATATCAGTGATGGTTTTCAAGTCCATGATTTAGCATCATGCAGATGCATGGAATTGAAATATGTACTTGCCGATTAAAATGGAAATTTGACAATATCATGAGTTTCTGTTACAAGTAATATCAAGCTAGTCACTCTGTCTTCTTTTAATTGACTTCTTCCAACAGTTTTTATTCAGTGTTTGATCTGAAACCATTCTCAACCATAATGTTGGTTACAGGAATAGCCAATCTAATAATTGCAAGTTTTGCAAACTGCATAAAGATGTCACAATTATCTCTGACTGTTGCACATGAAGAATCAAAACTCAGATGGCCATGTACTTTGATTGTCAGTTTCACCTGCTGAAATTCATTTCTTAGTTCTGTTTCATTCATTACTGGCCCCTGCTTATACCATTTTGTCCAAAATAGTCTGCAAATTCTGTAAGGGCCTCATTGCTGTAATCGTGTGATGCAGCTCCTCAGTCAGGGAAATGGGGAAAAACTCAACAGAGTATTGAAATATGTGATGATTTCTATGTTGCTTTCTGGAAAATGTTTTATGTGACTCTGAATGAATTCCTTTCTCATTAGCTTATGTGTTTGGATATTGATTTTTGTGTGGTTTGTTATTTTGATTTCCTCTATTTTCTATCAGTTGTGATTGTTGCTCTGAACTGACTTTCTGAAAAACCAAGATTAACTGCAAGATTGCTGTGTTCAAGGATTGTTGAAGTAACTATTGACTTTATAATATTCAAATTGACTGACTCCTTTTGAAAAATTAAATTTAATCTGTTCATGACTGCCATATTGTCAGCTGCATCTTTGCAATGAAGGAAAACATCTGTACCTTTCACACGAGTCCTTTGGCAGTGGTATAGTTCAATTGCTGGGCTTCTTCAAGCTCCTATGTTTCTTTTGAGATTTATCAGTTCTTCCAAGAAACTGCCATCTCACAGAACAATGCTGCTTAAGTCTTGCAGTCAGGTATGCAGTTCCTTTAATCACTGGTTCCTTGTTGCCAGATACTGATAGAACTTGTAGATTTGGTTTATTGTAGATTTGTTGAACTGATCTCCAGTTAGTTTTGATTAATTGGAGACGTTTTGTATAATTTTTCATGGACAGTGTGACTTGTACCTACTTGGTAATGGTAAAGTTGCTTGTATCACATACTTCTCCATGGCTTACCAACACATGGGTCATAACATACAGTGGAGGGCTATATAAGAAGCCACTATTCACATAATTGACTTTTCCTGAAAGATATAATCTAAAAGTCAAAGAGTTTTTAAAAAACCCAGAAAACTTTAATTGCTTATACCATATATACACAAAAGTGCAAGGACCCCTATCTTCCATTGCATCATGCATGACAGATCTTGGTCTGTGCAGTTTGCTAGTAAACGTTGTTGACTCTGATATGCTGGTGCATTATGCAATGGCAGATCAGTCTGTGTTGTTTGCAGCTGGATTTGACTTATACATGAGTATATACAATACCAGATTATGGAAAATACAATTAAACATTTTGTCATTTGATTAATTGTCACACCATTACAAGACACCAAACATTATGATAGTACAGCGGTAATTATCACATTATTGACTAAGAATATTTCTCTTTCCTACCCCCCCCCCAACTAATGAAGCAAACTTGAACCTGAATGTTTTGTCTCATTACTAGGTGATAGATGTACCACATGACATTTCGAAGCCAATACAGCTAATGCTCGATCCAGAGTGGCTGGTGATTCTGAAATCAACAAATCATCTACTGAATCTGACCAAGACACCACACTATCTACCCGGCCCACGGTGTAATCAAAGGTATTTCATATAGTCCATGTTACACTAATTGGCTCAGGGTGTAATCAAAGGTGTTTCATGTAGCCCATGTTCCACTATCTACCTGGCCCAGTATGTAATCAAATTTATTTCATGTAGCCCATGTTACATTATTAGTCTATCACAGGGTGTAGAGGAAGGTATTTCATGTAGCCCATGTTACACTATCTACCTGGCAAAAGGGGTAATCAGAGGTATCTCATGTGAATTATATTATGCTATCAGCCTGGCCAAGAGTGTAATCAAAGGTGCTTCATGTAGCCCATGTTACACAATCTACCTGGCCTATGGTGTAATGAAAGATATTGCACAAATAATAAGCTTAAACACCCTGTTTTGGAGGGAAATATTAGTTGACGTGAAGGAAGTCCAAACCTTGCTTCACATGTGCTTCTTTTAATAATGATGTTTTTTGTGCTGAAATGAATACTTATGTACGCAAGTACGAGTTCACTACATCTTGAAACTGGGAAACCAGGAAGAAATAACATATTTTAGATGGTTGACTGCATGCCCTTGACTGTGCCAGGAACAGGGATTGAATATGGGCCATGAGATATTTTAAAGTAAGCAGGTGACAACTGTACTATTCTGGCCCAGAAAAATATATTGAGGGAACTTTATAGGGGTGTCCTCTTCGATGCATAGTTGGTAAAAGAGAGATAAGACTAGTGAAGGATCAGTGGCCTGATTTAAAAAAAAACAACACAGGAAAGGAAATTAAAGGGAAAAATACAAGGATGCAATACCTGACTACATTAATTTGGTGTGTATGATGCATACTGATGTATAAAGAATATGCCAATTTTCAACCCAGAATGAAGGGACAAAAAACCCTTGAAAAAATGATTCAATTTAATGATCAAGCCACAACAGAAAATCACTCTCAAAGTAGTCCAAAATTCTTCTATTTATCCACATAGGCAAAATACAGTGGGTCCACCACATTCCTAAATGAGATGAAAGCCATGGGTGAAACCTCCAGCATATTGAGTCCATGGGTTATCAAGTGTGGCCCCAAATAATCATAGTTAACTCATTCATGGCTTATGGCTCAGAAATCATGCATGCAAGCAATAAATCAGTTGATCAGTTCATCAGCTTAAAGTGTATTGATCAGTTCATCAGCTTAAAGTGTACTGGACGATGTAGTTTTTGCTCATAAAAATTTGCACATGTGCATAAATGAGACATATGTGTTAATACACAAGAAATATCCATTAAAGTCTACTCATAATGTGAATCAATATTTACAAGCACATACAATTGAATTATTTTCATCATGTACTGTATACAATATTCTTTATATACAAAATGCATATTTAATAATGGCATGACAGCAATGAAAAAAAAATGGGGCTAATAGAATATATTGTCGGTTCTCACAATCTACTCAAGATATTAAAATGCTTTGTTAATCCGAGTGGCACAATCTGTACAAAATTCCTGAATTAGTCGGCAGTGTGCATTTGGAGTAGAATGTCTATTAGTCAGCAGTGTGCATTTGGAGTAGAATGTCTGCTTGAACTGATCAGGCCATGAACCAGTTGCCCATACTCATTTTTCAGCTTGTCGAGACAGGACAGAGCCCTGTAATTAGCAAAATGAACCTAGTTTTTAGGACATACACAAATTTTAAAAAAAGGCCTATTTAAATTGTAGTATAAAGGTAATGATGGTTACATATATTATATTACCATATTTTAGCTGGTGCCTAAGTTAGCAAGACAAAGTGCCTTGTGCCTACCACTGTAATGCTCAAAGTAAGCCAAAATCATGAATGAAGAAAATGCATGACAGCATGCTGTATTGATGAGCTGTATTGAGTCTTACATTTATTACACAGATCCTAGTAAAGAAAGTATGTAGTTCTGTATGAAGCATTAATTGTTCACATAAAGTGGACTAAATTCAAGACCAATACAGTTGGTAAAGCTGCTCATATTATAAAGCTGAGTTAGTGTACAAATTCAGCATTCATAATAAAACTCCATGTACAGAGATGCTGCCAGGCCGCAGGATCACGGGTTTCTGGCAATAATGATTCAGAGTCACACAAGTTACCTGTTATTGACGTGATTTCTTGGACCCAATGCACAATTTTTCAAGTTTTTATTTCTTAATTAGGTTGATCAGATCATCTTTTTTGCCTTTATCCTATGTCTGTGGAGAACATTATTTGAAAACAAGCACCTTTATGATGGAGATCTGTTGGAGTATTGTAGAAACTGTAGGTATTCTGATTGAATTGTTTCCTGGAGGGGTATAGTAAACTGATCCATTGATCACCCATTAGGGAAATGTCTAAAGTGGCAGCATCTCTGTGTGTATAAAATAAAATAACAAGCATATACATGATTACATATGACTCATTCCAGCAAAAGCCACAGGCTTTACATACATCTCCCCAGTGATACTCATTTCAAAAGGCATGTAACATTGTTTGGTCAAGATTTTATGCTGTGAAAGGTTGCTATTTTCCACACCTTGGTTTTACCAAGCTACTCAAAGTTTCTCCCAAAAGACAGAAATTTGACTTTATCTTTTGCAACCATTGACAACATCAAAATTTTCATTAAAGGTAGGGATAGTAGAATGGTACAAAAACTTATTCAGTTTTTTTAATCTTCACATAGGAAAGTTTTTTTCTTGATTAAAGAGCTTAATACTTGACTAAAATGGATGAAAACCAGAGTTTTATTCAGTTTTTTAAGTCTTGACTTACGAGAGTTTCTCTTCTTGATAAAGGAGGTTAGTAATCGACTAAATTGGACAAAAACCAGAGTATTATTTAAAAGAAGTTGCATTGTTATGACTAATCTTATGAGTTGAATGACAGCTGAAATGTTCAGTGACGAAAGATTGTATCTTACAAAGTTGGAAGAAAGATATTTCAAAGAACTCATTTTGAGAATGAAAGTGAAACTGGACTGATTTTTAGGACTGAAAACTGTAGGAATGCATACATTTTCATTTCCCTGTGAGTTTTGACTGAATATTCTTCGAGAAGATGATATGATTTTATATTCATGATTTGTACCATATAATCTATCAAGTAAATATTTTAGGTTGTCTTGTCAGAGTAATGTAATCTGTCAACTAACTATTCTAGGTTGTCTTGTCAGAATGATTTAAACTGTCTGCTAAGTATTCTACATTGTATTTTAGTGTAATCTTTCAACTAAATATTCTTGGTTGTCTTCTCAGAGGACTATAATCTATCACTCTATCACTTAGATATTCTGGGTTGTCTTAGCAGAGCAATTTAATCTGTCAACTAAATATCCTAGGCTGTCTTATCATTAACATAATTTTAATCTGTCAACTAAATATCCTAGGCTGTCTTATCATTAACATAATCTGTCAACTAAATATTCTAAGCTTCTTCATGCTAATATAATCTGTCAACTAAATAATCTAGGTTGCCTTTGTTTAAATACCACAGGTATTTGTGATGACAAAAGTTTTATTAATGTTCTCAGATCCACATATATATTAATATTGTCCCCATTCTAACACAATGAGACATTGCTGTACCAATATTGTGAAAAACTGTCGTGCGGCTGACATATCATGACATTAATTTTCATTACGCCAAAAGCCACTTCCTTTGACGATAGTATTCTGTCGACAAGAATGCCACCAATTTTTAGTCTTAGGCAACTAGATGGTGTGTTTAATTTAAATGTGTAAATGTGTAAATATGTAAATGTGTAAATATGTAGATGTGTAAATGTGTAAATATGTAAATGTGTAAATATGTAGATGTGTAAATGTGTAAATATGTAAATGTGTAAATATGTAAATGTGTAAATATGTAAATGTGTAAATATGGAAATGTGTAAATATGTAAATATGTAAATATGTAAATGTGTAAATATGTAAATGTGTAAATATGTAAATGTGTAAATATGTAAATATGTAAATGTGTAAATATGTAAATGTGTAAATATGTAAATATGTAAATGTGTAAATATGCTAGAATCAGATTTTTGAGCTAATATGTATTAAGTAGTAAGATCTTCATTTTCCATCATCTGCGATTTAGTCAGCGATTTGTCCTTGGATGCAGAGTAACATCTGAGGTAAATTTTGGTTTAAAATTACAGAAACATTTAAAAGCTTTGTAGAAGTGTAGCAAAATCCTTACTTGGCAAATATTAACCTTTCAACCTATTGATTTAACCGTATGTCACAAGATGTTTTTGGGTGTATCAGCTCCAGTTGCACAAGTGGTAGAGCACCTGTCTAGAATTAGTGAGGTACTTAATACAAGCACAGAATGACTATGAATTTGAACCACATTAATATTTGGTGGCAGTGGTACGATCACGCAGCATAGGAGTGTCATATTTGAATGTGGTTGGATGTTCAGCTTTTAGTAGGTAGGACCGACTGATCATGGATAATGAAGATACAGGGACATGCCTTTGAAAAGCAGGGGAAATATTTCACAGAAATTGGTTCAGTGCATAGATTTTGATAGCTGTGGTCATAGAGCGCCTGTCTAGGTTTAGAGAGGTACATGATTTGAGTTCCAGTCTAAAAATCACACATGATTTGTATTGTTCAGTATGTAAATGTTGTTTACTGACAATCCACATGTTGGCTTCAAAATGTTACGTAATTTTACTGATGTTCTACATGTGGGCATCCTATGTTTTGCCAAGATCTATTTGAGACCTGCAGTTACTTGTCAAATTGGCAATTGTTTATTTACAAATGCGTAGTATCATAACAGAGGGACAATAAGCTTCTTCTTGTCATAAAACACTGTTGTGATAGGCATGGAATATATGCAGAATTCATCAGGCTTTAGGTTTGTATGCCACAGAACTTAGTGCATACAGTAAAGGATAATCATAGAATACATTGGTGGGTAATTAACAGATGAAGTGGTTATGTAAATCTTTAAGCTGAAATTATACTTTATTTTAAAAAATTGCAGTGGAGTCCATGGCAAGACTGCATTATATCTGGTATTATTTAAGAATGAAGGGTCCCATAGTGATGGAATACTGTAAAACTTTCATTTTTATATACATCGATCCGGTCTATAAAATCACTTGTATGTAGAACAAAAGTACCACTTAATCATGTATATGACCTGATGCATTTCAGAGTTACTGCAGCTGATGGCCATTAGGGGCTTTAGGTCAGTTTTTGTTTCTATTACCCAAGGTATGATAAAATTTTAACGCATTCATTTCGGATTGTTTGTTTTTCAGATATGACTTCACAGTGAGTGATGAGGACATAGATGCCATCTATAAAGATTTTGGTGGTAATCTATTACTTCCAGAAAATTTTGAGATAACTGTACCAGTCTATGATCCTGCAAACTCCACAAACAAGGCTGCTCCACCCCCTCAAACCAATATTAATGAACAGACTACTCTTTTGTGTACCATGTTGGACATTACAGACCCAAATGCAGTTTTTCTTGGCAAGGACTCTCGTTATAAAATTCCAGAGAGTTTTGGTGAGCCATTTGAAGTAAAACAAGACGAGGATATTGATGATGGTATTGATGAAGATTATGAAAGTGAAATGAGTTTTGTTTCTTTCTCAGAGAGTGAACAAAACTCCAGCTTTCTATCAGCAGGGAATGATAGCTTGTCATCCACTGCCAATGACAGTATTGTTTCAGCTGGAAATCATGATGAGATTTCATTAGGGGATGATGATGAAGTAGATGATGACATGGTTGGTGAGATGGCAGCTGAAGGGAGTGATAAGATTGATGTTACAGAAGATGATGAAGATGATGAACTTCAAGCAATACTTTCTGCCCAGAAAGACTTGAGAATGAAATTGGAATCAGCAAAATCATCAGATATGGATTTTAAATCATCTGGTGACATTGAAATGCTGCACAAAGGTTGCATAAAGAATGCTCACAAGAAATTAAACTTTCCGAAAAACCTTTCTGCATCTAGTTCCTCTGAAACAGAAGTGATTGCCGTAAAAGAATCAGGGTCCCATAGCTCCTCTCTGTCTAATACCAGTATGGAAATGAAATTCTTAGAAATTAGTGTAGAGGAGGATGAAGATGAATTGCAAGAAATTCTAAAAGTTCAAAGAGAAGAAAAACTGAAAGAGTCTCAGACTAACAAAATACAAAGTGACACCCAGGAGGCTTCTATGTTTGGAGATACAGGTGAAGATTTGAATGACAATAGTGGTCTTGTATTTGACCAGTCTGTCAGTGATTTTCAAAAAGAACTTGAACATCTGAAACCTGTGCACCAGTCCAGTCCTGCAGTTAATATGGGAGAGCGCACAGATGTCTCAAAGAAACTAGGTGTTGCAACCAGGCTGGCAGCTTCATTTGAGAAAGCTGGTTTTAAAAGGGGAGATAATTCTGTTAACACTTCACCTGAGGTCAAAAAACTGAAAAGAAGGAACCAAAGTTTGTATACAGATGTGTCTGAGGAAGATGTCATTTAATTCTTGTTTTAGCCATTATGCATTGACATGGTAATGGATGCATAAATTTCTTTAAAAAGAAAAAAATGTAGATTTAATAAGTTGCTGTTTGCTGTCATCAGGTTCAGTGCTTATGTCTTTCTGGAGATTTATCTATTTGTCATCATGTTACATGTATAAATAAAAATTGGGCAGTTTTAATTGTTAAATCTGATAAAAGATCATTACAAAATTTGCACATTTTGATAGGGAAAAAAATTACAACACCCCTTTCTTTGCAGATTAATGCATATTAATTTGAATGAATCAGAGAGAATCATCTGTGATATTTTCTACATCTAAAACTGATTCTGATTGATGATACATTTTCCATAATGCTTTAGTTTTTTATCCTTAATATATTGGATTACATTAATATGTATCAATGAGAATAAATTATTTCTGTATGCATTATTGTATACTGGTCTGTTTTGAAATACTGAAGTATTTTACTTCTTTTAAAAATTGATGTTTTACATGCTGAAAGACCCAAGCAATTTAAAATCACAAAATAATTTTGCAGTTTGGTGAGCATTTTCTTGTTAAATATTGATCCTGAAGTAAGGGTTGTTACATAGCAAAATGTGAGGAAAACATACCCAGTTACAGTGGTCCCTTCTTATACAGCCCCCCTCACCAGTGGCCACCTCCTCTGCAAGGCCAGTTTTCTTGGCACTGACAAGTTTGTGTATTTAAGTATCCCTTGTGGGTACCCACCCTTCTTTTGTAGCATTTGGCCAGCTTTATTGGCCAAAATGATCACTTGATATAAGTCTGCACTTAAGAAGAGCCTTTTAATAATTAATGTTACTTTTATTTAAAGTTATCAAATGCTTTGAAGCTACTTGTATCATTTTTACTACAGACACATATTCTCCTCACAAATATATTGCCTGCCTCCCCCTGGAAATGCCACCTGTAATATACCTGTATTATATGGCCACTTTCCCAGTGCAGATGGGGAGGCCATTTAAAACGGGGACTGCTGTACTCCTTGTTCATAAAATAATAGATATATCAATATTTTAAAATTCATTGGAATTGTGGAGGTTGAAGATCAGAGACTGCTCTTATTCAGTAAAGAAAGAGAAGGGTATGTAGGTATTAATTTTGTGCAATTGTGTGTGGCCTTTTTCTGTCAGGGCTCCTAATAATTCCCATTGCCTTGTACTCCTTTTAATGACTTTACCATTTTTTTCCAATTTACTGTTATTGCAATCAAAAGAGTAGTGTAAACATTTTGCATGTTATGTCCAATCTCTTGCAGGGCTCACGGCTCTGTGATACACTTAGATACAAATGATGTCATATTTGTGATGTCATAATGTAATAACCACATTATTTTGGGTCGTGCTGTAAAAAATAATTTTACAGAAATTATTACATAAGAACTGTTATATTTGTACATTTTGCATTTGATAAATGTCATATGGATGAAAGTGATTTATATTTTTTTAGATTTAGTGTTATTCTTTAATATTGTGTAGAAAGAAGTTGGATGATTTCACATGCTAGTGAGTTAATGTGAGAGTTGTCCAATAGATATAGCACTCACAGAATAGATAACAGGATGTGTGCATGACATACAGTTTAAATGTGTTCATGCCCCTTTTGTGTGTCATTTTTTAATCCAGTTAATGTTAAATTGATTGAATCATGTAAGTTTTACCTATTTTATGGTGAAATAATTCTACTAAATAATGAATTTTTTGCTTTTAAGAATATAAAGAGTTTCACAAGCTTGAATGAAACAAATTATCAAACAATTCAAGGACCTGATAATGTATTTAAACAAACCACGTTTTTAAACAGTTTTATGTTTCATTGAAATATGTTAACCACAATGCATGAATCCTTAAGGGAAAATTTAGTTTTACTTCCTTGGATTACAACTGACAGATTTTATCTATCAGAAATTAGGTCATAATATAATTGTAATTACCAAAGTCAGCTGAATGCATGTGTAATTCACAAGTCGCACTGAATTCCATGTGCACATCACAACTCATGCTAAATGGTATATGTGCTTCATATGTCATGTTAAATGTCATGTGTACTTTAGAAGTCATGTTAAATTCTATGGGTATTTCATAAATCATGTTTAATGCCATGGGTACTTCACAAGTCATGTTTAATGCCATGTGTACATCACAGGTCATGTTAAATGCCATGTGTATATCACAGGTCATGTTTAATGCCATGTGTACATCACAGGTCATGTTTAATGCCATGTGTACATCACAAGTCATGTTTAGTGCCATATGTACTTCATAAGTCATGTTTAATGCCATGGGTACTTCATAAATCATGTTTAACACCATGGGTACTTCATAAATCATGTTTAATGCCATGGGTACTTCATAAATCATGTTTAATGCCATGGGTACTTCATAAGTCATGTTAAATGCCATGGGTACTTCATAAATCATGTTAAATGCCATGGGTACTTCACAAGTCATGTTAAATGGCATGGGTACTTCACAAGTCATGTTAAATGGCATGGGTGCTTCACAAGTCATGTTTAATGCTATGTGTACTTAACAAGTCATGTTAAGTGCTATGGGTACTTCACAAGTCATGCTTAATGTTATGTGTACTTCACAAGTCATACTAAGTGCCATGGGTACTTCACAAGTCATGCTTAATGTTATGAGTACTTAACAAATCATGCTAAATGCTGTAGGTACTTCACAAGTCATGTTTAATGTCATGCGTACTTCATAACTAATGTTAATTGCATTCTGTACTTCACAAGTCAATCTCAGTGCTACTTGTACTTTAGAAGACATGCTAAATGCCACTTGACTGAATTGATTCAAATCTAAAATTAGACACTCATGGATGTAATAGACAACACATACAAGAGTCCATTTTTAACAAAGCAACACAGATGCTGTTTTAATTATAAGGTACAATTCTGTTGTATACATATAATGTTTCAATGGGCATAATTGACAAATGCCATTTGTGTCATATAATGATGTAATGGACATAATTGACAAATGTTATTTCTATACATGTAAGGATGTAATAGGCATAATTTAACCCAAAAGCTCTTCTCTGCTATAATTTCTGTTTGTCATACTGATAATCTGTACTGTACAATGGCATAATAAGGCTGGATTGTCAGACATGCAGAAAAGCAGGATTTTGGAGGCTTGTAAGTACTATATTTTGTTGCATGGGGTAGTGTGCGCACCTATATATGAAGAGCATAATTTGTGTTTGAACTTTGCCTATCAGTTTTTGTTCAATAACGTTCAAAGGACTCATTGGAATGACAATGAAATTTTGGTACAAGGCTTTACATTTAGAAAACAAAGACCAAGTCTTATTTGCACCATTTCCTTGCAGATGGTTATTGAATTAAAGACCCAGTTTATGTTAGAACTTTATTCATGTTGACTGTATGGAATTTATTTTCTCACAGTCACTAGCATCGCTGAAGAAAGTGTATAGTCTTGCAAGTAAGTGTCATATGTACAGTATATGCACCAATCAGACATAGACTCAAGTTGTTTTCAGAGTCAGGGTTACGGATTAGAAATATCATTTAGCAAGTTTTATGAAATTTTAACCGTGTCATGTTATCGTGTCAATTTTGTCTCAAGTTTGACCCAGTCATTCTGACCAATTTGTGTTTTCTTTTTTAGAGTATAGTCAACTTTGAATGACAGTTGTGCATAATAAAAACATTCTTGCATTATGATACAGGTTTTGTCTTGTTTGTAGTATGCAATTTTGTGAGGTCGTGCTGCTTTGAGTATATTTCTGTGTGGTTTAAAATGACTGAAAGCATTTGTTATATACCATATATACACGCATATAGGTTAGGTACAACTGCAGACTGCAAGGGTCCAGATCTGCCATCGTATAATTTCCAGCAGATTGGGTCTTTGCAGATTGTTTGGAGTAATCAGTAGAACAAGTGACATTGACCCTGATTTGCCATCACATAATTTCCAGCAGATTGAGTCTTTGCAGATTGTTTGGAGTAATCAGTAGAACAAGTGACATTGACCCTGATTTGCCATTACATAATTTCCAGCAGATTGGGTCTTTGCAGATTGTTTGGAGTAATCAGTAGAACAAGTGACATTGACCCTGATTTGCCATCACATAATTTCCAGCAGATTGGGTCTTTGCAGATTGTTTGGAGTAATCAATAGAACAAGTGACATTGACCCTGATTTGCCATCACATAATTTCCAGCAGATTGGGTCATTGCAGATTGTTTGGAGTAATCAGTAGAGCAAGTGACATTGACCCTGATTTGCCATCACATAATTTCCAGCAGATTGGGTCTTTGCAGATTGTTTGGAGTAATCAGTAGAACAAGTGACATTGACCCTGATTTGCCATCACATAATTTCCAGCAGATTGGGTCTTTGCAGATTGTTTGGAGTAATCAGTAGAACAAAGTGACATTGACCCAGATTTGCCATCACATAATTTCCAGCAGATTGAGTCTTTGCAGATTGTTTGGAGTAATCAGTAGAACAAGTGACATTGACCCTGATTTGCCATCACATAATTTCCAGCAGATTGAGTCTTTGCAGATTGTTTGGAGTAATCAGTAGAACAAGTGACATTGACCCTGATTTGCCATTACATAATACAGTTGCAGATTAGATTGTATGGTGTTTGCAGTTGGACTTGACTTATAAGTGAGTATAGATGGTAATTCATTAATTAATTGTACTCATTATTAATCATGCAAGTGAAAACAATTATACATTGCTGTGTTCAGACATTTGCAGTAGCTTTGAGGTAGACTTTTAACCCTTGGGTTCAATCTGTTCAGTCAATATGTTGCAAACTTATGAAAAGATGTGAACTGTATATGAACTGTATATCATCCTGATATATTTGCCTCCAGCTCTTGACACAGTGCTATCATTGTTCTTCATTTTGTTTCTTATGGCACTGAGAAAAACAATTATATAACATACATAGCCTCCATCTGCAAAACCTTTGAAAGGGTAGAATACAGTAAATGGATAACCTGAACCATTCATTGTTATATGCTTCCTTCTCGACCTTGTTAAATACATTCTATTTCGGATTTGCTTACCAACATCATGTTTTTTTAGTTAGCTATTAAAGATGTAATCATAGAAATTCTAGATAATCTTGACACATATATTGTCCATTTACCCAATATTACAAACAAATTGAGGGTTTTATCCACTGTGTCTTGACAGCGAATAATTAGTTTTTACTCATATTTAGTTTATCAGATTGTCCTAAAATGTCTTACATGGCATAAAGTCAAAGAGAAACTACTTGGCTCCAGTTTAAAAAATAAATGTGATTACTAGTCGAGTTCAATTATTGATCTTATATTAAATCCAGCTCAACCACAAGTCATAAATACACTAAAAAGGAATTCTCTGGACATAGTATTTTCATTGACCTACTTAAAATGTTACCTTCATAATATTCAACCTGCTACAGTTTATATAAGTTTATTGGAATGTTAGTTTCTCTGATTGCTTCAGTACTGTACATGCAGGTCAGATTCAGCAGAGTACGATTTCACAAATTCTCAGCATCATAGCACAATAATGATACACACATTAGTAGTCTAAGTCTGAGAAAAATAGAATCTCATTACATAACCAAAATAGGTTTTAGCCATTTTTTTTTCATTGTAATGAATACATTTTTGTGAAGATAATGTCTTTAGAGAAGTTTTCATTTTTTGTCATTTTGTTTTGCAAACCAGCATGTATAGTAAATAAAAGCAGCTAAAATATTCATCATATATTTTAACATTATGATACTTAAAGTTTTAAAACTATGCTTGTGTTGTACATTTAAAACTCATTTTTTTAAGAAATAAAATGTTTACATACACTCATCTGGTATGTGTGTAGTAAAAGTAAAGTTCCAGGAAATGACAATTTTATTGTCAAGAACAATATGTAAGGAAGAGGTGCATTTTTATTACCAGACTGTTGGAGTCTGAAGCAGAATATTGTGCTATAATGATCATATTTACCATTACCATCATATTTACCATTACCATCATATTTACCATTATCACATTTGTTTCCATCTATTTACTGTTAGAAAGCAGAATGTTTTGTATGCAAGAGCTGTTTCATTTAAACAGTCATGTTAACCAGGTAAGGCAGTTTTTTTAAAGCTATATGCCAGGATGCTCTGATTACTTAAGAGAGTTTTATGAAAATAATACAAAATTATAAATTACACCTAAGGTTGACTACTCTGCATTGAAAATGCCATCCTTGAGTTACAAGTGTGTTTTACTGCAACAGCCCTGACCAGAGTTGGTTGTACAAGGGTTGCCTTCTCCAGGAAGATTTCCATTTCCTGTCAGTGTTAGTGTCATGACAACAGCTTACATTATACCTGTGGCTACCATCTTTGTACCTTCAATGTCAGTGGCCATATGACCATAATTTAGTGTTCATAGCACAAATTTACTTGTAGATAACAGATTTGTGTCATTGAGGTTATATCACACACATCCACTGACAGTTATGTGTCAGGGTCATACCTCACATATAACTGTTTTGCTGGGTGTGGTATATGTCAATGTCATATCATTCATATCCAGTGACTGGCTGGGTATGGTATATGTCAAGGTCATATTGACCTAAGCTGGTTACGACTGTTAAGCTGAGTGTGACATGTCAAGGTCATATCACTCACATCCAATGACTGCTAGTCTGGGCATTACATATGTCAAGGTCATATCACTCGCATAGTGATTACTTGGCTGGGTGTGGCATATGGCAAGGTCATATACACATCCAGTGACTTCTTAGCTGGGTATGGTATATAACAATCAACTTTTACATAACAAACTTTTTAATGACCACCTGACCACTCAAATCACTCAGGTAGGTATCAGTGTTTAATTGCATTCTTACAGATATAGTTTAGTCATTGCTTAAGAGTTGGTCAAATTAAGTGGGTCATCTAAGCATTTGTATTAAATGATACGTACAATTTCAGCTTTTTTCTCCAATTTTCATACCATTTTCACATCCTGAAATTTACTATGTCAACTACCATGATTTTCTTTAGGTAGAAAAATGCTGATTTTAAAAAAAAACCATGCTGCAAAGTGGGTGGTGCATTCTCCTCAAATCTGAGTTCAATTAAGATTCCAATATGGCAGACGTGTTCATTTAGTAGGAGAAAGTTATGTGGAGTCAGTAAATTCACACAGAAAGTAGATCTAGGAAACGGTGTAGAATTTACATACAAAGAACACAGATAAGTAGACTGAATAGTGAACTTCGTGTGGAAATGTATATGAATTGCATCAATCATGAATTATTCAGGAAAAAAAAAATCATATAGGAAATTAGTAAATTATTTCAGAGGACAACATTTTATTACTAATAATTTGTAGAAGTTTGATATTTCTTTAAAATTTATGCAATATTGCTTTATAACAGGTCATGAAACTTAAAAAGAAAAGAAAAATGTATTTGTGAAAGAATGTAGGTACACTATTTTCTATGTGTATTAAATAATAAACATTCTGATAATCACTATGACCCAGATGGCCTTATTATCTATCGGTACACTAGTATCACTAGATGGCATTAGTATCTCTCGGCAGGCTAGTATCTCTATGACGCAGATGGCCTTATTAACTATTGGTACACTTGTGTCACTATGATGCAGAAGACCTGGTTTACATGTCCATTGTCAAACCACACAGTTCTCCTGAATTCTTGGGTTGGCCCACATTTGTATTGGCCACACACACCCTTCATGGATCCACCATGCGCACAAGTTTACAAATCAGCAGTTCCGTCCTTGTATGGCCTTGATGGTCACACCTGCTTCCATCCCCATACATACATACAGACTGCCAGACCGACAGCCTGATATACCCACACACACACATGCACAGCTAAAATAAAACCAAACTGGTCGTAATAACGGGTATGGAATTAAAATCTATAGATGCATGCTACTAAATTAAACTCTTTAATAGCAACTTGTAACAATTCAAAAGTTCACAATGTTTCAAATCCACGTAGTGGTAAAGACAACATTTCATGCTACGACATTAAAACTGAATATGTTTCATATATCAAATAAAATAAAAATGTAACACTTACCTCTATGACTATAGAACAAAAAATGAAGAACATACACTCATTGACAAGATCCAGAAGACCAATGTGTTAATTAGAGAAGAAACTTGTCTTAAATCTCCAGGAGAATGAGTCTTAATAAGGGTAAAATACCCATGCATACCGTGCTTTTAGTGTCTCTCACCACAAGCGATCTACGATGAGATACATGTTAGTTCAGTCGCTTAACTAGAAAAATAATTATTCACCCTAGGTAACGTTGTATGCATGTATGACGAAAATGATCAAATCGTTCTAAGGTGAAACCAAGTTATTGCTTGCCTTATTCTGTGATAATTATTAACAGACATAATGTTACAATGTGAGACATTTATTTGTTCTGTACTTTCTCAATTTCCATGGTGTTTAAATAGAAAGTTTATGTAACTACTAGCAAGGTAGAAAAAAACATGTTTATAATGGTTTAGAACAGTAATAAACTGTATTTTTTATCCTTCATGAGTCATTAATTATCCATTCATCAAAATTTTTCATAGTTTACTTAGTGTCATTGTAAGAAAATAGTCCATTTATATCATTTCATAAGAATATTCAATTGCTCATACTCTAACAACTTTTGTCATTTGTGCTCTGTCATTTCATAGCAACTAAAGTTTAAATTGTTTTACTATTTTAACCTGTGAATCCTATGATGCAACTTTTTAGGAACATCCAACTGTTCTTCCTTCCATTGATCCATCCTTCAATCTAGCACTTGTTAGTACATCTAGTCTTGCAGTTTTTGCTAGATTATAAGGAAACATGATAAATAATAAGATTATCTCCTCATTCATATCAGTGAATCACTTTGCATCTAATTATTATGTTATTTTCGTTTTAACCTGAAGCAGTGTATGACACAGTCTTATTAGTCCAACTAGTCCCAACTTTTAATGGATTACAATGAAACCGATGATGTTCACATTGACAAATCCCTTTGCTTATATAAATGTTTAAGATTTATCTCCCTTGCTGTTGTGTAGCTTTTCAACGTGGATGAATTCTGGAAGAGTTTTTACGCAATGATGAAATGGAGGTAGAGATTCTGATACCTTTACATGATGTCACGAGATGATTTTTTAAATACTGGCTATGGTTATCATGGTTTAGATTTTCAGCATCATTGCCTGATCCTTTCGGATCTCTGTAGATTGTTCGTTCTGGTCTGGTTTTTGATCATGTTCTTGTGTACATTCCGGATATCAGGGTCTGAAAATAGGGGTCATTATTCACAGCATAATCACTACTAGGATTTTATGAATCAGTTATTGGGAATTTGTCCCCACTGATTTGGTCAGCAAGGATTCTGTCAGGACATCCAGGCCAGGCACAGAAAAGGATTCGATGTCCAGAATTTTCATTGTAAAATAAAACTGCATTTTATTCAGAAATTGAACCAAGGTGCAAGACTCGGAATATTCATACCTCCTCTCATATAGTGAGGGCACCCTCATATACTTATTAATGCATGGTTAATTTTTGGGGACAAATATAATTATAAAATTTTCTAATTAATCATTGTTTAAATGATTAAAAGTGATTAAAAGTAGATACTTTTGAAGAGGACGAGAAAGAGTTTTAATGCTTCTATTTCATGAGATAATACCAAAGAAAACAGCTTGTCAGTAGCCTTATTGTTCAAAGTGGTTAGGGCAGTAGTTCCCAGCCTGCAGACCACGGACCCCTGGGTTGCCGTTCCAAGTGTTTCAGTCAATCTTGATATGAGAAAATTCACTCCATGATTTCATGACCAGTGCTTATAATGAATATACGTAACCACTTTCTTTGTTGTTCGCAACGTAACGTAACGTAACGTAATGCCTTAGTCATTCTATACTTGCGTATGACGAAAAATAGTCTAGCTACGCGCCTGAAATATGACGTTTCAGTTGCACACATGTTTTAAACCTGCCTTTGCTATCGGAGTCTTCGTGACTTTAACATTGGATGAATGTTTGACGTTAAATAAACAGTTGGCACTTAAATAATAATAACACTAATAATAAATAAATATTAGCACGTTCACTAACTTTGGCATGGGCACAGGTTGATCAATTAATGATTTAATTCAAAGCAATGATTATCTGATTACCGTGCCCTAATAATTTTGTAGGATTTACAACATGCGCGTCTGTGTGGTGTGTATTGGTTTGTATGTTTTTATCTGTGAAATAGAGTAATATATTCAAATTATTGTTGTTTCGAGCATGTGGGCAATTTTGGGCCACTTGAACCTTTTGTTTATATTTGAATTACACTTCATATGATACTATAATATAGAATAACACAAACAAGCACACAAAGATGTTTCTCTTTGGGGCTGGTGTGTACACATATTTGCGACTGATGTGAACACATGTTTGGGACTGATGTGTTCACCTGTTTGAGACTGAAGTGTACACCCATTTGGGACTGATGTGTACGCCTGTTTGAGGCTGATGTGTACACCTGTTTGATACTGAAGTGTTCACCTGTTTGGGACTGATGTGTACACCTGTTTGTTACTGGTGTGTACGCCTCTTTGAGACTGATGTGTATACCTGTTTTATGTTGAGGATTAACGCAATTACACGTTTGTAGCCAATTTTGAAATTATATACTCAGAATCCCATCAGGCAGTGGCGTAGCTTGGGGAGGGCGGGGGGGGGGACAGTTGTCCCCGGGCGCCATGTGCCAGGGGCGCCAAAATGAGGAAAATACAACTATTCGTTATCTCAGATGCACTCGAAGGGGGCACCAAGTTTATGTTTTGTCCCCGGCCGCTAAGTACCCTCGCTACGCCACTGCCATCAGGTGTATCCCGTATTATTTTGAGTGATAAGAAACCTTGTAAATTTCATATAAATTTGACATATTTATTGTATATGCATATTCATATAGTTGCCTGTCAAAAATTAATTAACAGTTACGTCAGGGAAGAAGAAACATGTCGTCTTAGGCCTAGAGGATGTTTAGTACACTATAATTTCTTCTCAAACGTTTTAGGAGACCCTCAACATTTGTCCAGTTAAGGCAGGTGGTTGTTTAATAAAGTTGATATTAGAAGCAGGTTCGACTGGACAGTCCGACAGACAGACGGGAAGTCGGACAAACATTGTGGTGGATTTAAAAATTGTTTCTTGTAAGGTGCAGTTTCTCTATATTACTCAATATTATGTACATCTCTCTCTCTCTCTCTCTCTCTCTCTCTCTCTCTCTGTAGGCGAAACAAATTTCTTGTCACAAAAGACAGAATTCGGAATGGTGGAGTGAGGATAAGAAACAATTTAATATTTAAAGGCGTGTGATTATGTTCAATCTATAATCAAGCCTATCTAATAGGGCATCTCCATAGAAACGATACCTTTACATAACGGACAGCAAGGTATGGAAACTTAAAGGAGACCAGAAATAAAACTTGTCCTTTTATGTATGTAATTCTCTACAAATTTTAGTTCGACTGTAATGTTCATAAATTAAATATCGTAGGCGGGTAGTGATTATATTGCGCGGAAGATACCACGATTCCGTAAATTGCCGAGTTTTTCCGAGTTTTGATGAGACGACAGATCACATATTCCTGTGACGCAATACTATCCAGTCCTCGAATACAAACAGAAACATGGCGAGCGAGACAGAAGGGAGGAGACCAGATTTGGGTTGCACATTGAAAAGTTGAATCTGCTTCCGAGATAAGCTGACTTATAACAAGACTAAATAAAGGACTGTATTCAGGACGATCTACCGAATTTCATTTACAGAAGAGTTTTAGTAGTAATATTTCTACAGTAATCTGTCTCTTGTACTAAGCCAAATAATATACACACTTATGTACCTTTTACAGGTGCGCCGTATACCGGTTTACCGCAGTGTTTTTTCCCGTGGTATGTAATAGGGTATTATTTAATTGTTCCGGTACGTCGGTAGTTTCCGACTTTATTGATATTAAAAACATATTTTCATTATTCATGACAAAATAATTTCAAAAATCATCTTTTTCGCAAAAACGGTTGTATTTGTCACATATTAATGGCAAAGAATACAAGCATAATTATATTTATGATCCTTCAATTACATGTTTGACAGGTGTCACGTATTCCAAAGCGGTGGCCAAATGGAATGTTGTGAAACATATTCTGGCCAAATCCAACAGTCGGAAAAATTTTGGATTGAGAAAAGAAAACAATTTAAAAGACAGCATATGTCATGTTTTAGTTATTTTCTAGCGCACTTACCTTGCATGTATGGCAAATGGGATCATATACTCGCTTTGTATCTCCTCGAGCCTGGGCTCGATCTCGATTCCTACACATGCAAGGCCAGTGCTCACAATCCAAGTTGTTGGATATCTCCAGATTCTCCGCTACTTTCGATCTAAAGACCACATTTTTGCCAACATCTGAGCAGTCGAGATAACTGAATATTAATTCTGAGAACTTGTAGTACAATGGAATTAATGTCAACAAAGTTGACAAGAAATGAACCAATATTGTACAGCATAAAGAGCTTACAGAATGTTGTATTGTTTGATGTAACACTGACACCTGAAAGGTTATATCGTGTCGAGGCTCATAGATTAAAGTGCCATGCCATGAAACATACCACGGAGGCCCTATCCGGTTGGCCCTGGGTAGGATGTTGTAAGTTCTGGGCGCTAACAACAGAACGATCGTTGTCCAAAGAGTTTAAAATGGGGATTGAGATCGAATCAGTTAGTAATAACTGATGTGCAAGAATACAGAAAACAACACATTTATTTATTTGTAAGAAAAGCTTACCTTCACGAATTCGGTCATCTGCTTGTCGAGACACGGCATAAAAATTATTATTTTTAATACAAAGTGAACTTAAGTAAACATTGCTATAGCCTCTGAAGTGTTTTATAAATCCCAATCTTCCTATCACTTAATCTGAGTCTTTTTCTTGACAAGTTTATGATGTTTGGAAAGTAACTATGTCTAAACGCATATACTGTCAGCCTGTATATATTAATAGTAGCGAGCCCTCTTTACGTCTGGAACACGCCAATACCACAACGTAACTATGACTTTAATTAATGCTTTTATTGAATATAATTTAAAGATTAAATTAAATCACACTTTAGAAAAGGTAAAGAAAAAACTAACAACAGTTTAAATTACGTAATTTATGCAATCTATTTTCTTATAAATATTAGCAGGGCGTCACATTGATACGGGTGCCGTTGGGCTTATAAATCTTGGCATACCAGGATGGGGCATGTATATACTTCACAATCTCCAGCGTGAAGTTAAGGAGATCAGTCATGCCAGGAAAGGCCAGAGAAAGTTACAAGATGGTACGTCATTTTAAATAGCATTACTTCAATGTTAAATAGGAAAATAATTGGGGAAAAAAACCTAAAAGATGTGCCAAATCCTTTTTTGTTGTTATAAATTATTCATAAGTTATATCTTTGTACTCTATCAAAAATGTAATTTGTTAGCTCTTTTGAAGTTTCAGTGTACGAAATTTTGAACACTAATTTTCTTTAAGATACACAACACGTTTTATGCTATTGCGTAAGGAAATCAATTACGTTTAAGTGGCTTCATCGAGATATATTCTACCTTGTACAAAGTTTCCTTTGTTTTAGTCATTTGTGCATTTTCAAGGTGATATTTCTGTTATTGTAAACTCAATATGGATCAACGTTTATGAAATACTCTACACTTGCTTTATGCAAAGTTACAAACAAAACTCTGAGATTATTAATATGTAATTTGATTTCTTATTCATTTATTTATTTATCATTATCATCATCATCATCATCGCCATCATCATCATTGTTGTTGTTACGGAAACTATTCCGTATTGAAAAGCTAATAAATAATTAAAACCACGTCAAGCAGACAAATAATAAGCGAATGATAAGGACTCGTTTATCGGCCGATGATTAATAAGATTTTGATTATGTATTATGACTTCATATTACAGAATTAACAATAGATTTAGGTGTTCGTGAATTATATTAAATTAAACTTAAGAATGCATTTTGATGAAATTTTCATTTTAAAACTTAATGTTAGAAATCAAAATTAAGAACTCAAAATGTGCTGCTGTTTTGCTTTGTTTGCCATCTTGTAAGTGTTTAGAAAAGTACAAATAATTAACGGCTATTTAATATTTTTCATAAAATGTTCTATATTTATACAGAATGCAAATAACTAAATAAAATGAATTGTTACTGCTGTTATTAAGATTCAGTAATGTGTCTGATTTAATACTTGTTGTATTAAAAATAAATCACGCCTCTGCTTACTATCCAAAGACTTTTATGTGATAAGTACAAATATCTAGAAATACGATTGGTTTATTTTCGTCGTTGGCCTTAAACTCATTTTTAACACATTAATGGCTATACCATGCCGTGGAAATCAGAAGCTTTTCCAATGACATATCGAAGCAGCCGACTCGGGCTGGCATTAGCGGTTATCGAACCTGGGACCCTTGAATTACGGGTCCGACGCTCAACCATCTGAGATAAAGAAATACAAACATGCAGCGACACTATCGACGATGTAGTTTCATTTCTACGAACGCATTTAAACGTTGAAAAAGAGCAGTTAGATTACGGATTTGTTTTTTGATTGATTGGGCATACGATGGTTTGATATAAAAGATAATATCGTTTTGACTGCTTTGCCATTAAAGTCAAAAATGTCTCAGATCCCTTCACTCTTTATTGATACATTGCAAAACAAATGTAGAGTTTTGTCAGAAGTAATGCAGCCATTAATATGAGCTTCTGCAGATCGACGCCTAACAATCTACAGATACAACGCTCTTGATCAAATCTAATTATATTGGACGCTTGACATGACAAAACCCCGCCACACACACCGCTGCACCCCCGACCCGAGACGAATAATTGCTGAAGAAATGTCTGTAGAAAGGAGAAATACAATAATAATATAGATAGGTTGTGAGAGTTCTGATTGTTTTCTTCATATCTCTTTATTGAAGTGAAAATGTTTAGACACAACTATGCTGATGTATGTAATATGGAGTCACGATTGATCGGTAGTTACGGCACTGTACTCGTGTCCGAAGGTTGCGGTTCGATTCCCACCATCAGACAAGTCCGTATCAGCTACCGTGACATGTCCTTGAACACAGCGTTTTATTCTACGTGCCACTGCTAATATAACCGTCAAAGTGTTGCTGTGCCCTAACACACCAATTAAACCAAACCAGCGAAAACAAGGTCGTTCGACATCATCGTCCTCGGTGTCAACTCAGTGTTCAAGTTTTTGTGCAAGCCCATAAATGAGAAAATGGCGAGACCGTGCCTTCACCTGATAACATATTGTCTACCAGACGATGATCCGTATGATATCTTTCCAACATAATATGATAGATCCATGATTTATATTGTAGTAATTAAACGTATTGTGCGTGGGCACATAAGGGCAAATCAATAAATATGAGGGCAAAGAAATAAAAACTCCAAGGGTCAAGTGCATTATCAAATCATCAAAAGGTACCTATTGGGTGTTTTTAATATAAAAGAGCAAAACATATATGCCGTGTATCAGTTTGTTTTCTTTGTGGGCGGATGTGTTTGGATAGTATGTTACAGAACGGCTCCTTGCGCATATCATATACGAAAGATGTAGTTCTGTAGCTAATATTTGATACTGATATTTAAGTCGATTTCCCTATCGCAAACTCTGATTGGAACCGTTATGATTTGAGGGGTGGGGGATGTTGTGTTTTTAAAGCCTTGAATTTGACTTCCTTGCGTCTATATGCTTCAATACACATAATAAAACTTACATAAGTCTCAGTTTTGAATTCCATTGATAAAATATAGCCAGGTACGGATTAAGGTTATCAGGTGCCTGAGGTTCATAGCAGGGAAGGGAATAAGTATGTATCACATATTGGAATGGAAGGCCTAAACTGGGGGCCTACTAAGCATCAGGTCCAAAGGCTATATCATTATTAGCCTGTGGGTTAACTCGGCTCTGAGTAGCGGAAAATATTTGAATAGCGTAATATTGGGGGTATGTAATAAATGCAATACTGCATAGGTAGGTTTTTTCCGTGACAGAAGAGTGTCACAATCATAGACCGAGATGGGACAGGATCCTTGATAAGGTTACAAAACCAAAAAGAGCCTGATCATGTTATCAAAGTTCCCCCACCAGCTTACGCTACACTAGATTGGATCAAACATGGCTTCCAGACAGTCAACATACAGACAGAAACTTGTTAGCTAAGTATTATATTTTGGTATGAATACGCATCAGCCTGACAGCATCAACGTATCCGGGCTCTTTATTTAAATCGTTCCTTTTGCTGACTCGAACAAAATATGGGATATATAATTTTGCGTAGAACTGAACATCCCATGTGCACGAGCTTTTGAATATAAATAAAGAGAAGAAACTCATCCAAGATAAAGAAAAATAGCTCCAGTCATTTTCTTAATTATCAGCATTGTCGTCTTTATCATCATAATCCCCTTTCCCCTCCATTTTCCAAGTTTGCCCGTTTCATACCTCATTGTTGATGATGTTTTTCTTACCTTTCTGTTATAGATTGGTGTAAACCCGTTTAGTGAACATTAAATATTATATATTTTTTAAAATGTACGGACTAATTGGAACCATGTAAGCACCATATGACCTTTATTTTCTTGAAGTACCGCTAAACACCAATCAATCAACCAAGCAGTAAAGCGGGCATCAGACCTTTCTTGCTTCAATCAATCCAGCTTTAAAAAGGTATCTGTATTGATTTTTGGCGGAGAGACACCCATCAAGGCAAGACTACTCTCCCATTTAATTTCGGATGAGCCCCAGTCTTTCGTGCACGTTGAAGGGTCGAAAAGACTTATTCTCACATTCCTGTATGTGTATGATCATGTTTTCCAGTGTAGAAAATCAGTGCAAGATAGCGCTAACCATCGTGATGCGTGATCTTTGTCAAGATTTGTAGATTACTTTGACCTTCTGCTGCGAGCATAGTGCATATAAAATAGCAAAAATTTACCGAATTCCATCTCCACTTGAAATTTCTTTCACAAAATTGAAAATAAACATCAACTACAACATATGTACATACTGAAACGAGCAGCGCTTGATGTTAAACACGCAAACACGCAGCTTGGCACAAATCGATTTAGGTACATGTACAGCTTCTTTCGTCCGATTTAAAGTCAAAAGTTTTGTAATTACTATTTTTTGGAAAAAATCATATTTCACTATTATTTTTCAAAGGTTAATGAGTTCTATATCAAAGTTGAATTGACGACTATTTCATTATGTTGATTAATGTTATGGATAAGAAAAGATTTTATTTTGTTATCTGTTCACATTTGTATCATTGCGCAAACTATCTGCTACACACAGTCCAGGCGCTGTCTATTTACATTATTATAGTAATTTCAACCATTTCTCTGTTAATTCTAAAAGGTGTTTAAATGACATTTAAAGTTTACAAGGAGTATTTCAGTGTAAATATGACGTTTTAAGATCCATCTTAAGGTTAGGAAGCATTCATTTGGTGTTTGCTCTTTGACGGTTACATAACAAATTCACAATATGCCATTCTGATTTCAGCCATTTTTATTTCAGAAATGTCAGAAAAAGATTCAATCGTTATGCTTCAGGGTAGGATAGGAAAATTCTACTTTCGGCATCAAATGTTTGTGTCAGATACTAGGCAAAAAGTTTTATACGAGGCAAAATTCTGACATAGGGAGGAATGTTCTTATCCTATAGCGATGCATATAAAGAAATCTACGAAGCCTTATAGTAGCATTCAAATGTTGAGATAAAGTACTTACCGCAAACATGCAGCACATCTGTATATCCCTTTCTGTTACAGAAGATCTGCAATTTCTATGCACAGTGTATAATATCGTGATTATTGAGAGTCTCAAAAGTGTTTATTTAGTCAGTATTATTGGCAAATACTAACATTCAAGTTAACCAAAATGCACAAGATGATTTATTATTATTATTATTAGTAGTAGTAGTATTCAATGTAGACACCCTCTGCGACTGTCCCCCTATGCCGTCATTGACATCTACGCAAGGGTTGATGTTTTATAAGAATGCCAGGTCCAAGATGAAAATCCATTTTCTTTGTGGCAAAACGAACTTAAAATAGTCTTTATGCCATATTACCGCTGTCTTATTCAGGCTGTTTTCGGCCGATCGAGTAAAGGCCATGACAACAAGGGATTTATTGAAGAAGACGACAATGAGAATTTATCCGAGTCGAGCAGTAATTCAGACGATAATATAAAGGATAATGGAGACAGCGCGTACCACACATTACCCTCCAAAGGGACAGCAGAACCGGGAGAAAAGAGCAACGATACTTCAGATAAACAAAGGTATTTCATTTCAAACAGAACAGCCAATACAGTTTATTATTATTATTATTATTATTATTATTATTATTATTATTATTTTATAACACTTCAAATTTTGTAAAAGAATATATAATATAATATAATTTAATATAATATAATATAATATAAAACAAACTAAAATACAAAAGAGGGCACGTTAATTAATATTGAAAGTACCTGATATATTTTCAGGTACACATAAATCAGTATAGAAAACGGATTCTGGGCCATTTGACCTTTCACCCATAACCCTTCACTTTTCGTTCCAAACCTCGGGTTTTCACCCTATGTCAGTGCCATCCAAAAGGTTGGTCATGCAACCTTTTACCCCTAACCCTTGACCTTTCGCTCCTAATCTCTGGTTTTCACCCTAGACCAATGACCTCCAAAAAGTTATGAAAACCTTAACTACCGGCCTTCAAACCTACAGGATATCTGAGCCTCTCAACCCCTGGCCTAGGTTCTGATCTACCTAGCCTCCAACTTTCACCCTAGGCCAATGACCTTAAAGCCTGCAACTGGTCTTCATAAAACCTATGACACTGACCTTCAGATTTTAACGACTCTAGCCTACTTCCTGGGCCATTGGTGCTCAAAATCACGAGCCACTGGTCTTTGAAAAACTTGACCACTGGCCTAAGTCCTGTCACCGATATTTAAATTAGTTTTTTTTTTTTATGACAACGGGTCACAGGCCTGGCGCCATTCCACACATGAAAACAATACAGTATTAAAAGCCAGCGGCTACGAGGCGCTGTTGCGGACAAAAGCTGGTCCAATCAGAATGTTGTCGTTGAAATTTTAATGTCATATCTCCAGAATTCCAATTTCTCGTGCTGTATTAAAAAAATCCTTGTCCTGAAAGTTACATTTTCTAGGTCGAGATTTTAGATTGTACCTTTTGAATTAAACAGTAGTGGTTGAAAGTTATATTTTCTATGTCGAGGTTTAAGATTGTGTCGTTTGAATTACACGGCGGTGGTTGAAATTTCAGTTTTATACGTCGATAATTCCTAATTTACGTCTTGGTTCAAAGAGTTTATGTTGAACGTTCTATTTCATATGCTGAGTATATAGATTTCATCTGTTGAATTACACAGCGCTGGTTGAAAATTCGATGTCCAATGTCGAGTTTTTAGATTGTATTTTCTGAATTACACGGCGGGTGTTGAAATTTTAATGTCATATGTCGAGAGTTTCAATTTAACATGTCGAATCACACTGATTGTGCTGAGTTTTTAAATTGTATCTGTTAAATTACATAGAAATGGTTGGACATTTTATTGTACTTGTCAGAATTGCTATTTTGATATGGTGAAATGGTGTGTTGATGTTAAAAATAAAATTACACAATGTCCACTTCAACAATTTAAAATAATATCGAGTATTAAGATACATCATTCGTGTATTCAGTTATGAGGCGCCATTACATTTCGTGCCTTTACAAATTGAAAGTTACTATTCACAAGCCGAGAATTACTATGAATTTCTTTGCTAGAGGTCACTTTCGTGAACGGACCGCGTTATTTTTAAAAAAGAAGGCTGCTTCTCGTTGCTGTGAAATTCAACAGATGAAATCTAAATACTCGCCATATGAATGGAACTTTCATCACAAACAGTTACATTTAATGTGTGAATTAGGTATTCTCGATATATAATATTGAAATTTCAACCAACGCTGTGTAATTCAAAATATACATTGTAAAACGTCGACATAGGAAATAGAACTTTAAACCACCACTGTATGACTCAACATATAAAATCTAACATCTCGATCAGGAAAATGGAACTTTAAGGACATGCAGTTTGATCCAACACGTGATAGTGGATTTCTCGACATACGACATGGAAATTTCAACTGCAACTTTCCCATTGGACCAGCTTTTGTCCGCTACGGAGCCTCATAAGCGGCTGTCCCACAATAATATTATTTCCACAATGGTAGAATGTATTCAAGCTATGAAAAAGTTTTTCTAAATAAATTATGGAGCTCGGATTTTACACACACACACACACCATATCGCTGTCTACCAACCCAGTTTTACACATTATATGTTCTAGCTCGGTGATATAAGTAATATAGCAAATGAATTTAACAAGATATCAGTAAAATGCACAGTAAATGCCTATGTCACTTATAAATAGCTGAAAATTTTCTAAACACTACTCTTTAAAATTTGAAAGTGATGATTCAGTGTGCAGATATCTTGTAGTGTGTGATATGAGAATGTTTAATATCTTCATTGTTCTGTTCTTCTCGTCTTTAATTCTTTGCAACTGTTGTAGTTGTGATTGCAATGTGTTATAACTGTCGAAAGACTTCCTTGTTCCTGCCAAGTCACCAAGTCAGATATTTCAGCATTTATATTTTGATCATTTGGTTTAAACAATTTTTGTATCTTTTTTTATAGATTCTGTATTTGATTCCACTCTAACCGTTCGCAAAGCATATTATGCAGTTGATGAAATCTTAACCAAATCATAGCAGCTTAATTGGTTTTTATCCATTTCTTTTTGCAGTTGTGTGTTTAGTAGATTTTTCTATTATACTCTGAGCCATAACTGTTAATTGATTTATAACTGTCTCTCCATGTTTTTGTATTATTCAATTTACCATCATCCAAAGTCTTAAGTATTTGGGAGTCAACATGGCTTTGTAAAAAAAAAAATTATTAGCAGTGTCAGATATTTTGATTGGATCTACTAAATTTGCAATTGATTGGATCTACTAAATTTTTATTACCATTTCTGCTAAAGTTAAAGTGTTCAAAATTTTTCATCTTTATCTATGAATTTAAAGCTAAATTCTTGTACTCTCGAGTCTTCATCTATAATTTTGATATTTATTTATGGCACCTCTTTGTAACTGTTTGTATGGATTAGCTTGATTTGGAGATAAAATATCCGTTAAATACGTTGTTAGTACGAAGAGACTCAGCGGTCGCAATAGCGACAGTACCATTTCATTCATTGATGAAAAAAATCAAAAAATGTTTTGAAAATATTTATGAATATTTGTTTATCTTTGGTAAGAGAAAAAAATCAATAGTAGCATTAATAATCTGGCTCTTTAAACACGGCATGGAGAGATTATTTCACTGTGATAGCTTATAATGTCATTTTGTTCATTGTGTTTATTGCTAGAATTTGCTTTAATTGTATTAAAACAAGGTTTATTTAAAGCAACAAAAAGGGATTAAGGATTGAATAAAGAGCCCAGCTTCCGCTTTAGGATTAAAAAGCAAATAAACTGTGTCAGAAACTAAGTGTTATTGTGGTATTATTTTCCTAAATTTAACAAAAAGTGTTCAATAAACACTGTACAGTACACACTGTAGATACAAGACATGCATGCGTATATGTACATGAAAAGAAAAAAAAAGAAGCATTACAGAACATGTTCACTGAGTTGATTATATGTGATCTATGCATGAGAGAACAGTCAACAGAAAGACATTTAATCGTGTGTTCATATGGGTATGTAATTTATATATATATATATATATATATAGTGTGTGTGTGTGTGTGTGTGTGTGTGTGTGTGTCACAGAGAGGCTTATGAGAGAGAGAAAGAGTATATCTGTTCATGAAATCCATTGATTTGAGGACATAAAGGAGGAAATGTTTTATTATATGGAAAAATATTTATTGGACGGTGTTTAAACAAGTGCGTTAGAAAGGACAATATATTTAACTTCTACGTGATTAGGTAATATTTACACTTCAATAAATACCCAGCTATGACCAAGAAGTAATATTTTGTTAGTATTCAACTTAGAAACCTGCAGTTAGTATGACAATGGTTCTATTTAGTTTCCTGGACGGTAATGTGTGAATATACGTCCGTGTTTCATAATTTATGTCCTAAATAACTAATAATGGATATACAACATCATAACCAGCCATGTAACTAAGGAGCAATAAGTTTGTGCATTGCATTATTCAAACATAAATGACACGGGCTTGTCATTTCAATTAGAACAATGAACGTTTATTTAATGGAAATGGAAACCTGTGGTTGGGTGCGGATAGCGGTAGGGTGGAATGTCAAAGGGTCAAAAGTTCGGAAACTTATATGTTAGCATGGTTGGCCACAAGAAACATTGCGCATGAAAATATATTTTGTGCATATACGACAAGAGCTTCTTGAAGAGAAAAGTGTGAAAACCAATAAGTTTTGTATAATTCAACAAATATTATAATTCCATAGAAAACAAAGTGAAAACTTTAAAGGAACTTTAGTATTGTGAACCAAATCCCAAAGATCTATCACAAGTCCGAATGAATGAAGTTCTAAACTGAATTTCAGTGGTGTTCCAAATAAGTTCCAATATTGAATGTGTTGGCGTGCCTGTAGTCTCCAACGTTCTAACGTGACCATGGCCTGGAGGGTGGTGATATGTTAATAGTCTCTTGATGTATCACAGTAATATAATTCAAGAGTCCTTTTCTCAATTCACTATAATCCCAAATTAATGTTCCAGCCCAAAAGCATATTACTGAGCACTTTGTAGCTCCAGTGAACAATAATTTAAACACATAAATGCACCCAAATTAAACGCTAGACACAATAGTACTGTTTTCTCTTCGGATGTTAAGGCAAGAATGAATAATCCTAATGTAAATAAGTTTATATACCCCTCCAATTGACCTAGATCACAATTACAATTTTATGGAAAGACACTGTCAACATCATTGGAAATTCCTTTCTGGAACTTTCTAAAGTCAGAATCATGACTGTATCTTTAACTCAAATAGAAGTCAACATTACAGTTAATAATGATCTAAATATTTAATCTATACTCACGAGAGATATTAGCTATGTATTATCTTGTTTGCAAAATAACTGATTGGTTTAATGTTTTGAAAGAAGCAACTGGTCCTTACTTCTACATGTGAATTTATCCAGTTGTGATTATGACTTCCATCTGCAAATACGTAAAGGAATTTTTTTTTTAAGAATTACAACACAGGTTTTCGCTAATCTTTAATATGAGTGTATAATAATAATAATAATGAGGACTTTGTATAGCGCCTAATCTTTAGAAGCTCTAAGCGCTTTACAACATTTGACAACACTTAAAAAACATATATAATGATATGATTACAAAATTAAAAACAAACACCACGAAAGTAGAAACAGAAAATATGCATAATATGTATAGTATGAGATATGTCAGGAAACTTAATTCAGTCACATTTTAATATCTTCAGACCTCAAAGTGGCACATGGGATTTGTTTCGTGAGACGTCTGAGGACAATTTAGCATCATCGGACATTCAGTTATGGAATAAAATCTTTGTCATCACCAAAATTATTACCTGCTTCATCCTTTTTGTCTTCGTTCTCGGCTGCGGAGTTATTTCCAAAAGCACGCTGCTGCTAATGGTAACCAATATAATGCCGCCAAACAGCAGGTGGAACATCAGTCTGAAGACAGCTAGTAATCATTTCCGCTATGAGGCTACACAAACAGAAGTCACGTGGATTTGGGGATTGATACTTGTTGTGTCGGCACCATATGTGTTTTCCATTTTAAACAGTTTGTGGAGGCTGATTTTCAAGAAAACTAAAACAGTGACCATTTTCCCTCTTCTCATAGTAAGCAAACATTTTTATGTGTCTCGATCTTATGTATGTATATGTATTTATGCATTTAAGTAGGTAGGTAGGTAGCTCCGACTGCTTGAGACAGGATGAATGGATGCATAAATAGATGTTCGTATAAATCAAATCATTGATAAATCACTTTATATCTGATGCGCAAATTTTGCGCGTTAACATTTACGTATAATGTTAACATTAGTACCCCAGCTAGAGAGAAATAACCCCTTTTCATGCAATATTCAAGCCCCCAACACCTTTTCCCTAGATCACTAATACATTCTGTGTAAGTTTTTCTGCTCATTTTATGTGTTGCGTCTACGACTATTGAATGTAGGATAAATGTTTTGAATGTGTTTTTGTCCAAGTTAACTGCTACAAAGATAGCATTCTAATATGTATTGTCTGCGTCAAGTCTCCTCGCATACAAATTCGACTTCGATTTTAATTCGGCCCTTTCCTTCAACTATAGTTCCCCCATTGCAGCATGCTTCTCTTGGGGACTTCCGCAATCCAACATATCCTTAGATGGAACATATACTACCATGATTGTTGGAAAATTGTTAAGAATGAAACTAATATTGACCACCACTTGCTTCCCCCATATATATATAGTATAGCATATATATATATATATATATATATATATATATATATATATATATATATATATATATATATATATATATATATATATATATATATATATAAAGTAATCTGAACTGAAGGATTGCATTAAGAAGTACCACATAATCATTTAAGTCAAATCTAACAGTATACTTCACAAACCCAGATTTTCCGTCCCATAATGCACCGGCGGTCGATCGGAGTCTATATAGTTTCTGAAGATTAATAAGTAGAACAAACCACATGGTCCCGATTTTGCCAGAGTATTATGTGAAAGCAGATCATAGGTCATGTGGTTTGCAGAGGGACTCTACCTATGAGCGATTATAAACGAATCCAAACTCGGAATACGGCTGCAGATGCAGAAATATCATAAGTGAGTTATTCGCTGATAAAAGCATGATCTTAGAATAGCCACTACAATCTGAGCCAGATATTCCAAATTGCAACACATTAGAAATGCTTCGAAAATGGTTGGCTCGAACACCGATGATCAACTCGAACTGATTTACAAATTTCAGAGGACGTATCTCGTTAACTTATCTCGAACCGTTTCACTTGGTTTGCTGGAGATCAGAGATATTTAGATTCGACTGTATATTCTTCTTGTTTTAAGTTCATTGCCCTGCCTGTTATGACCACTCATATCTTTTTGCAGGCAATCGCTGTCGAGAGCCTTCATTCGATAGGCTTGTTGCTTCTTGTATTCGTGATCCTGCCAAACACAAATCCTCTATCAGGAGCATTGTTATGCCTAAACATTTGCTCTATACCATCCATATTGGGTTTAATATTTCTTCGAGACGGAGATGCGAACACAGATACGGCAAGAAATCGGTTGCTAAGACGACTGAAGCTGGTGGCAGTGATAATTATTAGTCTAACATCCCATGCCTTGTGGATTTATCACGTCTATACAGGATCGTCGGAGTCTCGTGGACTTCTAGCAATTTATATTTGCTGTCCAATTCTTATTTCTGCATCATGGTGGGAGAATTTCGTTCCTCAAGGTGACAAAACTTCTCGAGGTTTGCAGAAGCTAAAGTGGAGCCTAAGACGAAGACGCACGAAAATCTCGTTCATTGTGAACATATGGAAACTTGTGCTTTCAATAGGGATACCTGCCGCCATATTTGGAATCGACTGTGAAAATGGGCCATCGTGCTTTAACGTGTTCTTTTTTCAAGACAAAAACGCCACCGTGTCCAGTGGGACCATAGGAATCTCCGAACTGGTAGATTTTAGAAAGTTTGAGCCATGTAATTCACTGTTACCGCTGATACTGGCTGGAGTGAACATACTATCTAGCGCAGTGTGCTACAAAATGTCTGCGGTTGCATGCAAGATTCTGGCCCAGCCTCCAAGTTTTGCACTTCCCTTGGCACTTACAACTCCAGTCACCGTGGCCTTTGTACTGGGCATTTACTCAAGACAGGTATGTAACTCCTTGGGTTTTTTTTACGAACTTAAGTAAGTAATTTTGTGATGAGTATACATAATTATTGAGGGAATTACTAAATTTCTAAGTACTGTATTGCCTGTACATGAAGGATACTCGAAGGAGTTGAATACGGACACTCATATGGAAATTTAGTCGTGGGAGACAGTGTGAATATATTTAAAGAACCAACACCTAGCATACTGGCATTGATATAAGCTATTGTTATTGCATACCGTGTGCAGTTGAATCAGGGAGTTCATTGCAAACTGTATCATACCTTTAATGTAGGGCATTTCAAATAAATATGATTATGCTTAACGTGTGGGTCATTTGTCGTATGAATCATATGTTAAGAAAATTTTCTTGTAGAGTAATGTGGCTTTTTACTAATTGTTTATTAAAGCACAGTGCGCCTATATGTCAGAAAATTACATTAAAGTGCTCCAGCCAAGAAGATGAAATTTAGAGCTTTTCCGCTGAGATTTTAATGACAATCTTATCCAACAGTTTATTATGTGTATCAATAATAATAATAATAATAATAATAATAATAATAATAACAACAACAACAACAACAACAACAACAACAACAACAACAACAACAGTGTGTATTTGTAATATAGACCAATGGCCCGTGATACATATCCATAAATCATACGGTACAAAAAGGTGTTTTAGTGTATAACAGAAGAACATCGTATGTATTGGAAGTGTTATACATACAAGTAATCATTGTGGTATATTCTTCTAATTGGGCGAAATACAAATATATATTACACAGTAATCACACCGAAGAGCTTAAAGGGAACCCCAAAGCCTACATGCCGCAAACAGAAGTCTGTGATATTGATCTAGAGTCTATGTAACATGAATTGATTATGATAGAACATCTTCTCTAATCATCAAAGCTTTTATATTAAATATTGCGAAATTAGTCATCAGACATTTTCAGGTATAATTTTTTTTTCATTTAAGTCCTAAAATATTTTGTTAAAGTGGGATCTTTATATACAAAGGTGGGCATATATTTTCTTCGTAATTCTCCATATAGCGGACAAGAAGTAACAAAATGAAATTCATATTTGATACTAACATTACAAATTTGACACAATCTTTCTCCATAGCAAATTATTTCACATCATCCTGTATTACCTGTGATTTGCAAATTACTAGCTTTATGTAGAGTGATTATATAACAAAAACCTGTCTCCTAACAATTCTACATATCTTGACAAGTACATTATATTTTCAGTGACTAATAGAAAGGGGTATTCCATTGTGTTATAGAAAGGGGTATTCCATCGGGTTATAGAAAGGGGTATTCCATTGGGTTATAGAAAGGGGTATTTCATTGGGTTATAGAAAGGGGTATTCCACTGGGTTAATCTCATCCTGAAGTTTTTCCTTAAAATATCTTCACATATCTGACTAAACATTCTAAGAAAGGCATTTTCATCATTCACCCCCACCCCCCCACTACACCAAACACTGCCAAAGTTTTCATAAACAGAAACATTATAACATTGTTATTCAAGCAGTTAGAATTGTCTTACTATCATAGCTGTAAATTGTAATATTGTTTAGAATACACGTCTTCTGTCATTTCTAGAATTCTAAGCCAACATTTAATAATAAATTTATATCTTATATTCTGCATACTAATTCTTCCTAATTCATTACATACGAATGCATTTGGAGAAATACCAAAAATATATTTACAAAATGATCAAGCTCAGCCCCATAGTTAAAAATGGGAGTTATCTTCGTGTCAAACAGACAAAGCAATCCATCTGCAGGAATTTTGCCAAATTTTCAATGAATTCTCTTCAAAATATACACAGACATCTATAATAATAATAATAATAATAATAATAATAATTCCTCGAATGCCGTGCTTTCTTAAAAACCCAGTCTTTATGTTATGCCTGCATGAATCATCAAGGAAGGAGGAGTTAGAAGTAACACTAATCCATGCCCACTAGAGAATGCATTACTTCGTACTCCGTAGTATATCAATTGATGTTGAATATAAGAGCATAAAAAGGTTCTCTACTGGTTAGGGGAAAATGAGATTACAGACCTGGAAGAAAGAGGCCGTGTATAAAGAGGATGATACTTATAATAATATGTATGGATGTTATTATTATTATTATTATTATTATTATTATTATTATTATTATTTAAACATTCCGCATATTTATTATTATTCATCAATTAATAATTTCGTAACAATCTTCTTTTTTCCAGCCACTGACGATACATTCTGACTGTGTCCTGAATTTCCCCTTGTGGGAGGGGGACTATGATATTGCGTGGGAAGTGATAACGGCTGGAATAATGGGTTACCTCGCCTTTATGCTCCTGACCACTCATGTATGGGTCTCCAGCAATGAAAGGATGCAAAGAGAAGACAAGTATCCTGATTATTTTTTGCATTTCCTCTTAATTCTCAAACCTATCGCCTTTCTAATCAGTCCTTAACCTTTTTTATATTTACAAATGTAAGGTATCCATAAAAGATTTAGTAAGTACTATATTTAAACTTTTCAGATAGCACGTAGGTAATAGTAATACTCAGTATAAGGCGTTAAATAATAAAGACTTTGTTCCACGGCCTGCACCTGTATGAAAACAGTTATCTGATGATTTCAGTGGCGCCATCTGAACTATGTATCTTTCATCATTCAAGTCTGAAAGTCTTATACTCATTGAAGTCAATAACCAAAATCTCTCGTTATAAATGTGTTTTAGTAAGTTTTGCAGTTTTTGTAAAAGTCAGTTTTGCATGTTGAATTGTATATATTTATTTAATGTTACATATTATTTGTATATTGCCCACAAAGAAAGCCGAAGTGGCTTGGTTGGACGCAATGCCTGACTAAGAGTCAATGTGTTAGAATTTGTATCCCACCCAGAACAGTCTGGGTAGAACTGCTTTATTCCCTCTTTCTCGTGATATTTCCAATGATATTTGCAACTTTGCAATGTGTGCAAACAGATGTCAAAATCGTTTGTCTATTAATATATTTTAGGTTGTTTGTAAAACCTATGTACTGTGGCGTTCTTCTAGACCAGGGACTATTGATAAATCGTCGCAAAGATGAAGAGGAAGTGACGGGTGTAGATGAAAAGGTGACACTGTATTAGCTAAAAATATCCAGTAGCATTGATAGTTGAAGCGGATTTACGCGTACATTGTTTTGTCAACTTCAACATTCGTCGAATACGACAATTCATTCGGCTTTTATATGCGGACATAACTTCATCGTTACACCGTTCATCCAATGGTCCACAAACTCACACATTATTACAATTCTCACCACTATTTCTATATTTTCTTTTTACTATCGTAAAAAAATTTGTCATTTTGGATAACATGATGAAGTCTCGACAACTCGACAATGAAGAATCATGATGCTTTCTCATTCCGGGTTTTCTCGTGTTTTCAGCTACAGTTTGGTTAAGAGGCTATATATATTATAATGGTCTATTTATTGTATTTGTTTAAAGAACCAGTATCATTGACAACTACTAGCCTCCTAAAACATTCCCTTTCTTGAAACCATAGTACTTTGAATTTTAGTAACCCATTAATTATTCGTATTGAAAAATTCCATATGGACCGAAGCAATGCTTAGGTCTTTATACCTTTTTATAGGCAGCCTGACCAGTCCATAAACTGACACCAGGCCCTTTAGCATCTTGCAGTATTTATTATATTATAATGAATGAGCAGCAAACTTTTTGAAAGAAGAAGCAATTAAGGAACGTATGCTCCTTGCACGTACCTCGCGACTGATAAGCAGAATCGGACCGGTCACATTTTATGAACCAGTCAAATTACAAGGGATAAGCAAACAACTTAAACGTATGATTATAATATTAAATTTTATCAATGTTATTTTATGTAAGATTGATAATAAATGTATTTTTTTATTTTATTATGCAAAAACACATCTTTATTCCACAAAATACATCATAATGTCAATGAAGGGTAACGGTCATAAACTTATTACTACACTATACTGAGGATTTTTTTAAAAAAATATTATTTATGTCACGTGGTAAATAAAGTCTTACGTCAGTACTATTTGAATAAAGTCAATCTTATTTTGCCAGGGGCTCGAAAAATAATATTCAGCTTCTTGTAAAAAGTTCACTTTAACGGAGGCTTAATTTACCAAGGTAAATAGAAAGAAAAGAAGAAATGATGATGTACTTAGTTAATGGTTTCAAGTAATTTCTGCAAGGCAACAAGCTTGGCCCTAGGGCAAGACGAACGAGGCAACCACCTTGGGCCCCGCGCTTTCAGGAAATCAACTCCTCAATACAAGTTTTTTGCTTGGGACCCCCGCTCATGGCTTGCTGCCTTGGGCCCCGCATATCCTAGGGCCGGACCTGCAAGGCAAAATGCCATTAAATTTAAACTCGAATTTGGGTTATTGTTTGTGAGAGTTTTTTTTTTCTTTTGCTTTACTGAAGTACCGCTTCAACTGTCAAAACTCGTGGGAAATGAACCAGACCACGGTGAAAGGGTTTCAAGATTTATGCGGACTGACTGGATATATAATATCATTATCAAATAATAAAAGATAACTGGTAATAGAAGTAAAAACAGTCGAAAACGTTCCTTCTGCTAGTTTGATTTGTGCGTATCTAAGCCTTAAACATATTGAGTCTCTTTCAGCTACGAGACGCATTTTTCCCCCTCCCTGATAATATCGACCAATGGAATCCGAAGGAAGACGACTGGTCGCCCCTGAGACAGGATGATACACCTATGATTTATATGTGTGCCACGATGTGGCACGAAAACGAGAATGAGATGACACAAATTCTGAAATCATTGTTCAGGTAACTGGCAGGCATATAAACATAGAGAGACATGTTTTCTCAATGAGTGGCCGAACGTCACGTAATATACTATTTGTCATGGGGTCATTCATTTCATATGCCCGTTTCTCAGTAGTCCGTATTGGATATTCGCAAAGCTTCGTAAGCAAAATAAACTGGAGGCTAAGATCGCTGCATAATTATTTGTATCGACAGCATAGAACGGAGGTAACTGGTGATTGAAATCTTGCACAAAATCGATTGGTTATCTTTCATTATTAAATGCTACAAAACTCACTGAAGAACATCAAAAGACTGAAACTAGATGATTTGTTTCCCCCAAAGAATACAGAATTGTACGAAATAGGCTGGACATGACCAACGTGAAATGACGCCATGGAGGTGTGGCACATTGTGCCTCATTCGAGTCCTTGGACTGTACACAGTAATATTTCTAAGCTGGAATAAACATTTATTGATATTGTCATTGAATTAAATAGAGAGCAAACTGTTTGGGGGTTCTAACGGCAACCAAGTCCACTGACCCAGAAAATAATTCGCAATAAACGTTACAAACCCTTACTCTGTCGTTTCATTCTTTGCCTTTTGGAAGCAAGAGCAAAACACTGGAAGGTAATGTCGGGGCACTTGGAATCCGGATAATTAGATCAGCCCAGTATGTCGGTTATTTAGGTAACTGTTGCTCTGATTAGATGTATACATATATGGTCTTCATTTGTGGCACCATAATGTTTATCCTACATCATACTCTGAGCTTTAAATAATGCTGGATTTGTACAGACCAGTCTATGTCAGTACACGTTGTCAACAGGATTTGTTCAGACCAGTTTGTGTCAGTACACGTCGTCAGCTGGATTTGACATTCGATAGACCCAGTCTATGTCAACTGGATTTGACATGTGGTAGTGTTGCATCACTGACAGGTTTTGATTGAAATTAGAAACTAATGAAAGGAAAAAGAATTGTAACGATACGACGTTCATTTTTTGGCACTTTTAATCTAGCATTTTAGCAGGTTTAAAGTCAATTGACGACGAGAATTAATTCTCGTGCATAGGAGTTTTCGGAGAAATTTTCATAGAACCCTTACAAAGGGAGGATTAACTAATACAACTTTAAGCCCAGTCTTTGATTAAACTGAGTAATAACTTAAACTAAATACATAAAAGTACAGAATTATGGACCAGTTGTTTATTTCTACTGATACGTTTAATGAGGTTATTTTATTAGGTCAATAACCAGATAATTCAAATTTCGTTTTCTCTTTCTATTTTATTAGGTTAATAATCCGATAATCCAAATCTTACTCTCTCATACATACACACACGCATAAACATAGAAATGTACACGTCAACACTAATATTTACTTCTGTTTATATCTGTTAATGATGTCTTTATATCTGTTAATGAGGTCTTTATATCTGTTAATGATGTCTCTTAGAAATGGGCCTAATGGCTTGGCCTGGACCTGAATCAATGTGCCCATTCAGTCCTTGATTTCGGGTGTGGTGATTCACTCGTTAGTTCTTCCACTTAAACATAGTATTAAAATTAGTATGCAGTTTGAAGACTCTTCTTATATTCAACAAGGTTTGTCAACTACCCTGATCAGCGCATATAATGTCTTATCAGTTATCTTTTAGGAACGTTGTTACTGAGTATAAACAAAATGGCGTCCTTACCTTTGCCAAACGTTGTTAATCAATAATACTTGCAAATTTCCAGTAAGGTTCCATGTAAAGCAATTCAATTGCAAGTTGTGTCTCTAAGTCACTAATAAAACAATAATGGGCCTTTCTGTTGATGAATGTGACATTTTTAAACCATTAAACATATATTCTCCTTTGCGTCAATCAGTATGAGGTTTATTGGTTTATAGAGATCTGAAGTCACCTCAACAAAATTCTATTATTGTATAACATTCGTTTCGTTGAACCCCCCTATTTATCTCAATGTCAGTTTGAACATGATCGTAATAAACCAACAGGTATACATTATTGGACCACTGACTGCAAGTTTGAACAAGACTCAAAATAAATCAACGCATATAAATTACCGTGTGTATCGGGTTTGAATTACAACAGATTTGTCAGCAATAAAGCAGAAAAATTGTTATTATGTCGATTGTCCTTTCTTTCTTGATTTCTTTCTTTCAATCATTTCCGTCGCTTCTTCCTCTTGTGTTCTTTTCATGTCTTCATTCTTAAATTTTGGCATGAATATTATGAATGGATATCAGTCATATTTTGCAATGTGAATTAACAAATTGATCCGAAAGTGTGTCTGAAGAAAAAAAAATATTTAAATAGTTCTTGCTACTTTTATTCCTTCCTGTCATCTACAGAAACAGTAGTGGCCAGTGATGGCAAACGATGACCAAAAAATCACATCTTTCCCGAGAGAAGATGTTAAAGTAATTTCGCAAGAGCTGGTCTTGGGTCGTTGTATACGAACACAACATTCCTCAAGCGACACTATCACTTCTGGGTTCCATTCCGGCTTCATATTGTTCGTTTTCTTCCAGGATGGACGAAGACCAGTGTGCAAGAAGAAACCTCCAGCTCTTCCTTGGAATCAGAGATCCAGATTATTACGAATTTGAAGGTTAGAAATCCCTGCTCTGTCTTCTGCTCAACAGCTGCCGTCTACATTAATAAATATGTCTACACGTTTTGATACGAGAATTGCTTTATTTCCTGTTAATATCATTGTAACGGTCAGTGATAGATGTAGTCGTACTATGATAGTAACATGAAGAACAGAAAAAGCAACAGGGTCAGTACTAGCAATTGCAATTTGTTGATGTATTTCTAGACTCTACTATCGATCATACTGGCTGTATTTAACGCCGATGCATACCATGATTTTTTGATACAGATTCTGAAGAAAGCCTTTAATATCTGAATCATATTTGAATATAAGAGGCTTTATATAATCTAAAAGTGGAAGACGATCAAATAGCATAAAGAGAAATAATTTCTTTTTTTTTGTAAGTAAAGAATTAGAAATGAAAGTTTTGAAAGTTAGTCCACACATTACCCTACATATATACGCGGCCCATTTTAGTTTTGGTTGCTTTCTGTTGCAAAACAAAGTGAAACAAGGACATGAATTTCATAAAACCCAGTACCATCTCATAAAATAGTACTGAGACTGTGTATAAAGCTCTTTGGTAAATACGTAAACCAGATCTGTACAGAAGATGTATCGAAAGTAAGGACATAAATAATAATGAAAACTTTTAAGTTATGGTATTCATCATTAATTTAATTTTTCAGCGCATATTTTCTTTGACGATGCTTTCGAAGCGCATGGTGACGACGATAACTTCTTCAAGGTAAATGGCCACGTCAAACAGCTGATACGAACCATCAATGTGGCAGCTGGGTAAGTGAGAACTTTGAGCCAAATATATCAAATGCTATATGAAAAACAAAATTAAGTTCAGCAGAGTATGACAAACAAAACTAGAAGACTTGTAGCGTTCTCCATGACAAATTCTTATGCCATTATGTTATATGTTCCCACTACAACCCAACCTCAACATGCGAACCAGGTAATGAAACCCAACATACAGAGCACAAATAATATGCATCCTCTGCCTACCGACCAGAGTAAAGAGCTTAGTCAAATGATATTCATAAATGTCATTGTAATTGCATTTTGTGTATATTTGTGATTTGCCTCCCTGCCATAAATACTGAGATAGGGGACCAAAAATATTGCCAGTCTTTCCTATTGTCATCCCCTATACAAGCTTTGAGAGGTACTTGAAAAGTCCGGAACAGCTTATTACTCTTTTGTTTTGTTGAACCTGTCCGTAAATTTCACACCGATCACTAGACAAAATAAAGGTCTTCACAATGACCTGCAGTTATACATGCAACACACTGGACACCTGAAGATATATATGTGCGAGGTTGCGAAGGTAATTGACAGTTACCGAACTGAATGCTGGAAAAGGAGAACAATTCTGCTACTGAGCAAAGAGCGTATACTACAGTCCATGAGGTCTTAGGGTGTTCTTTCACTGATATTAAGGCCGACTTGGATAAAGTTTAGCGTAATAATTTCTGTCATATCATACAATTTTGAGGTGATGGTCATCATTTGAAAGATGGTTGCAAATCCGTGGAAGATGACCCACAGTCTGGACGACAGTTGACAGCGATTAATGAGAAGGAAGTGAACTCTGTGAAGAAGACAATTGATAAATATGATCTATACACTGAGGAAGACATTTGTTCTCACATGCATTTACGCTTCAGCTTCTTTTAAAAACAAAACTCATACAGAAGGATAGTTGAAGTTGAGAAAGGTTTGTACAAAATATGTTTGTAGAAAGCTGATCGGGTTGAAATCGTTTATCAGCTACTCGCCACATATGATAAGAATGAAGAGACAAGTTGACGTGAGTTTATAACAGGCGATTAAGCATGGAATTATTTTCTTGAAAATGATGAAATATTGGATCTGAGAAAACGAGAATGAGACCACATATTCGCTAGCCGTAGTCGGACAGTCAAGAGAGGTTTATACGCATTAGTTTTAAAATCAAAAGGTCCTTTTGTCCAGATACGTGTGCCCGACTCTGTCAGAGTAAATGGACATATTTATGTATCCAGAGTGATCTCAACAGCTGTGGAACACTTCCTAAACTCCGGTCCGTGGACTGGTGCCCGAGGTATGCGTCTACTCAATCACACCGAACCGGCGCATAAATCAGTTGCCACGACATGCTTCCTGAAGAAGTACTGTCCTTCCTAGCATGAAGCACAACATCGAAACTTTGTCATATTTTCCATACTGCCCTGAGTTAACTTCATTTGATATTTGGCTGAAGATTCGCCTAGAGGTGGACGATTTGAAAGCCGCCATGGAGTAGTATGAACACCATATCTAAAAGTAAATACAAAATGGCATCGAATAATTGGGTAATGAGACTGAGAAAGTATTTAGAGGTGTATGGTTTTCTTTGAGGGGACACACTCACATTCTGATCACTAATGAAGGACTTTGATGTACAGCGAACTAATATTTATAACTTATAAAAGGTACGGACGGACAGACAGAGTAGATCATAATAACCCTTTGCTTATCCGTGGAATGGTTAGATATCTTTTTAAATGCTTGAGGAATTTTTGTTGGGTGGTAAAAGTAAATGTCCTTTCTTGAGTGAGTCTGCAGGAGGAGGAACAGTTGAAGCTAAACTGAAGCCAGAATGAGTAGTGTTTGGCACAGTCTTTAACTTTTTTTATATTAGCATGTTCTTCTTAGCATCAACTCTTTCATGTTTCTAATACATGAATCGATACTTCCGCCACCATTACCACAAAAGAGGACCAAAAGAGGTTCAAAAGTAAAGACCAGTCTGTATAGAATGGTCAGTGTTTAGAAGCAATATCAGCAAATACACACTTTTAATTAAACATGGTTGAATTCTAGGAATTCCACATCCTTGTTTATCTTGAGCATTGTAATTGTATTGACTCATTCGAGTGAATTTACTGCATTTTTAAAAAGTCATTAATTACTTCAGATCTATTGCAATGGGAGGTAAATCATATGTCTCCAAAGAGAATATTCTGATTAGCTTATTGCCTAAGTTAGAGCACGTACGTGTCCTGTATAAACACAAAACTATTTTTCCTTATCTATTTGCAGGTCAGTGCACAATTTAGGATTCAAAATCCCTCCTCCTTCCAAGATTGACACTCCATACGGTGGTCAGCTACTTTGGCGACTTCCTGGCGGAAATAAGCTGATTGCACATCTCAAAGACAAGGCCAAAATTCGGCACCGGAAACGATGGAGTCAGGTAAAAATATATTCTCTCAGAAACGTTTTAACGATAAAGGGTGAAATTGCCTAGTTCATGATAAGGCTTGAATCCAGAGTGGGGTTTAAATTACATTTTAACATAAGTCAGGAAAAGTTTGCACAAGTGCGACACGTGATTATTATGGGTTCATTGATCATTCATGCCATGATATTATTACACTCTAAAGCTGTCTTTCATTTAAAACGATGTATCATATATTTTGATGTGGGCGATGACGCAAACTGAGAGAAAACTATTACACACATTGAGCATCATTCTACTTTAAACCGACTATTCCAGGGCTAAGTTGTGCAGTGACTTGTTATCGACAGAAAAGAGAAGACTTGCATCAAGTGAAGGAATAATACGAAACTCATGTAAAATTTCAGAATATATTCATAAAGTATATCCATGTCCTAATAATGACTACAAGACGATCCCTAACAAAAGAATTGTCCGGAAATTAGTTTACATAGACCGGTTGTATGGAAGTACTTTATGTATATAATATGGTTCCTTGATCGATGTTACTAGACAGTTTTCTCTCACAGGTGATGTATATGTATTACTTCCTTGGCCACAAATTAATGTCCCTGGGTGGAGGCAAGGCAAGAATGAAGACTATCGCAGACAACATGTTCCTCCTGGCACTAGACGGTGATGTGGATTTCCAGCCTTCCGCCTTACGACTCCTTGTGGATAGGATGAAGAGAAATCCCAACGTTGGAGCCGCGTGCGGAAGGATACATCCTATTGGATCTGGTTTGAAAATAAGTCCATCTTCTAAGTATATCTGCAACTGAAATATGGGAATAATTACGTATGTTCGAATACTTCCCAACCCATTCTGCATTGAATAATAATAATAAATTTCTTTAAATATTAACCATAGCATACGTTAGTCAGAAAAATCTTTGATCTTGAAGAAACTCGGATGTAATTATTATACATGAGTACACCGATTCTTTATCATTTACATACAGCATTTGAAATATTATTTACTTGTCTTGCTGTCAGGGCCAATGGTATGGTATCAGAAGTTTGAATACGCAGTCAGCCATTGGCTGCAGAAAGCAACAGAACATACTATTGGATGCGTGCTTTGCAGCCCCGGATGTTTCAGCCTCTTCAGGGGATCATCGCTAATGGACGACAATGTCATGAAGAGATACACTACCGTACCCAGCGAAGCAAGGCATTATGTACAGTATGACCAAGGTAATGAATCACACATACAAACACATATGGTTGCAAACGCACATAAAAACATGCACACTCACGTACAATGCCATGGTAATCAAAGAGGTAGTCCTTATTAGGTTAATTCTTTTAACAAATAAATTGCACGTATCCACCAAACAGCCAGCCTACCTACATACCTCCAGGCATCCATACATACATACATACATACATACATACATACATACATACATACATAGCATATACATCAAATAATGGCATCGCCGACAATGTTTGAATCATTCATTTGGTACTTATATGAAATTGTAAATCCAATCATTGAGTTGTGGACTATATCTATGGCCAGCTACAAGTGATGTATATATAGGGTGTTCTCTAGTTCGTTTGTCCGTCCGTCCGTATGTGTGAATTCTTTCGGTTAGGTTTGCGTTTAGGCCAGTTTCCTCGGCATTGTGGTCAAGCATTTGTATTCGATGAACTTCTTTGTTTTGTGTATCTGAGACGAGAAAGGAAAAATGTATTAGCTTGAGCTCGTAAATTGTGAGCTATATCTATTATTTACATTAACTGTGACTACTTATCTTTTGTTTTTTTTTTATGTTCTCCCGAAAGGCTATAAATCTTTCGTATTTGATTATTCAGCACATCTATGAGACTTGGCCGTATAGACGCAACATTAAAGTATTTAAGAGTTTAAATTTGCATTGTCAAGCTGCAACCTATGGCTCTGATAATTTGTTTCGAATACTATATAACTTTTTGAATTTATACTTAAAAGCAAACACTAAACGCAGGCGTACGTATCATATATATTCATAATTTCCTGTTGTCCCTCTTGAAGCATTGTGCTGCACGCAGCAAAGTATGAAGGCTTTATTGAATGTTTGGTATCTCAATGATCAATATAGTTGCTTTCATAAAAAAGTAATTTGAAAATTTCTGGATATTTTGCTTTGGCTCTTTTGTTTCTTTGAGCTTGATTATACATTTGATGCCAATCTGTAGACAAATTAACGTTATACAAAATTATGAGCAGTTACCCTTAGACTCGCCGGACACCTGCAAAGGTAAATTGACAGTGAAGCTCTAATCTCGAAAGAGAAATACTTCTTCTACTGAGCAAAAAGCATAGCATAAAATCCAGGGGCTCCTAAGACACTCTCTGACTGATGTAAGACCGACTTTGTTTAAGTTTACAGATATATTTCTTTGCAATATGTCACTAATCCATGGAAGATGACCCATGTTCTGGAAGACTGTTGTCTGCGATTGCAGAACAGGAAGTGACTGCTGTGAAGGGAACACATGACGAAGATGCTTGATACACAATGCATGATATATCTATTATCGCAGGCATTAATTCATCAGCTGTTTCCATTACCATAAAGACTGAACCATTTGAAACTCAGAAAGGTCTGTGCATGATTGGTCCCCAATTTGTTGATGTCTGATAAAAAACAGACTCGGTTTGATATCACCTCATAGCTGCTGGTCAGATATGAAAAGAGTGAACAGAAACATTTGAATGAGAGTGTTAAAGATGATGAAGCATAGATTGACTTCTTTCAAGATGTCTAAAGAGAAAATAATCACGTTTGGATTGGAGAAAAGGGGCAAACACCTCAAAATTGCGCGACGCATTGGAACTGTCAAAACAATTATACACATTAGTTTTCAGTGCAAAAGACTTGATCGTCCAGGTATCTATGCCCTAGTACTAATGGCATTTTTGTGTGTGCAAGGTGTTGCCAAACAGAACACTAATGAATCATCAGCCGGCGCACTCGTACCCTAGGTATCCATCTGTTCAGTGACAAAAAGTACAAGTGCATAAATCCGCGGTCTTGACTAACGTCCTGAAGTAGCACAAAAATCAACCGTTGCCACATCCTCCATACAGCCCAGAGTTAGAATCAGGTGAATTTTGGGTGAATCCCTTTGTCAAAGATTCGCTGAGGGGAAGGAGATTTGAAAGCCGCCATGCGTATAGACGTACAGTTTTCCACAGTACGAAAACATGCCATGAATAATAATTCTTTTAATAATTGAATGATCAGACTGAGGAGATATGTAGAGATGTATTATGAGTACTTTGGGAGGATACACTGAAGTACTGTTCACTAATAGCTAACGTTTTGTACAGCACAAATACCACTCAGATCTTTTTAGCACCTCTTAGGTACAAGATCTAAATTGTCTTGGAATCTTAAGCAAAATAAATAAATAAATAAATAAATAAATGTGTGTGTCTTTGGATATTTATTGTAGCTTTAGCAATTTTAGTCATATCGCTACGATATCTGCAGTGTGGCAGTTTCTAGTGATTTCTAACATTGTGATATCATGCCGCAGACATGTAGCATCATGTCCCACCCATTCACATTATCCTGACACCAATCTGACCAGTCATGACACTAACTCTTAATGCCGCTCGCTAAGCGAGGCAGCTGCTTGCACCATTTCTGTAAGATTTTAGTATGACTCGGCGGGGGTTCGATTCCGCGACCTCTCGCATCCGGTGCGTACATTCTAACCGCATACGCCACCTGAGCGGTCAATAAATAAATAAATAAATAAATAAATAAATAAATAAATCAATAAATAAGAATTTAATCTCTCGCATTTACTCTCTAGGAGAGGACAGATGGTTGTGTACACTTCTGCTCCAGCAAGGATATCGTGTGGAGTACTGCGCAGCTTCAGACGCTCTGACTTATGCGCCAGAAGGGTTTTACGAATTTTACATCCAGCGCAGGCGGTGGACACCCTCCACAATGGCTAACATTCTGGATCTTCTGATGGATTGGAAGAATGTAACGCGTAAGAACGATGACATCTCTACCTTGTACATTGCATATCAGACGCTGTTGATGATTTCAACCATACTGACGCCCGGAACTATTTTCTTGATGATCCTCGGAGCAATTTCCATTGCCTATCCACAGCTCCCATTGTATGGATCCATGATTATTAACCTCATCCCAGTTGCACTGTTCATTCTCTTCTGCTACATTGCCAAGTCAGAGACCCAGGTAAATACTATAGAGTCCACATTTATTCATATCGTTTGGTTTAAAAGAGAGCATTGCATGTAATTTTGAAAGTAACTAATAGAATTGTCGATAAGTTCATGTTAAACCTTTAGTCGAACTTAAAATGCTGGCAAAGTAACATCATGCATGCCCTTTAAGGGCTAATACTTTCAAAGAAGAAAACATTACAATGCTGAGTGGAGATTAAACCGTATTGTGTGGAGAATAGAAAGAGAGACCGCTGACAGTAAGACGGTCAAGTAAACACAAGTTGGCATTGAACTGAATAGAAAAAATACAGACATTCGTACATAAAGAGAGACATACATGCATACATACATACAGTGAGTCAGAAAGATAGATAGATAAATAGATAGATGGATGGATGGATAGATAGACAGATATATATATATATATATATATATATATATATATATATATATATATATATATATATATATATATTGTCGATTTATACATTCACAGTTGGCGTACGCAGCTATATTATCTACAGCATACTCGCTAGTGATGATGGTCGTAATCGTTGGACTGCTGAAGCAAGCGGCAGAGAACGAGTTCTGCTCCGTGACGACTATATTTCTGACCCTTGTCGCGGGAATATTTGTCTTGGCTGCTTGTATCCATCCGCAGGTAATGATGATTAATCATTTAGTATATAACTAAAGATTAGTTACACTAAATTTAAAACCCATGGATACTGTGGGTGGAAACCCATGGAAACGGCTAGGTCAAATTTAGGAAGCATAACGATTTAGATACAAAGGAAGATGACATTTTACGGTGGTATTCCATATTACTTCAATGTGGCAGAAACGGTAATTTGTTTTTACTCATGTAATTTCTTCTATAATTAAGAAAAGATGTTAGATACTAGCAGAAGTAATAGCTCAAATAAAATCAAGTTATCTAGAATTCCCTGTACATCAACAAACAAGAAACTGGAAAAAGTGTAACATTTTTCAAATTGCAAAGGAATGCCTAAAATAAACTGGAGCGGGGCTAGTGTGGGATAATGAGCAGTATTAAATTACAAGAAGGGGGCTACCTTAGAACGGTTTATAGATGTTAAGGTCCACAATGAATCTGAACTCGATGTACGGGCCTCATTTTACTTTTCCTTTAAGATCCTTATATTTTGCCAAACCACACTATCTGGTGTTACGACTCTACGATCATAAACTACGGTAAGTAAAAGAGAGAAGCCAAATCAGAAAGGTTTGTGATTCGTAACAAATAATTTAATTGTCAACGTTATAAAATGAAAATGTAAGAGGAACGTTCAATATTATGAACTGAAACCAAAGTAATCCTCAAAAAGTTCTATTCAGTTCCAAAAGAATCGAATGTTCCGAGAGAGTTTCAGATTCTCGAATGTATGTATCATTACAGCATTAACCATAATTCCTTTGAATGATTCACAATAGTCCCAGAATAATGTTCTAGTCCAAAGAACACTTTGTAATTCCAATAAATGATAATAACAAATGTCTCCTCTAAAATTATCTAAACACATCAAATACGCCTGCAGACTGATTTCAACATAAGAAATAAGAATCTGAAGTATAAATGAATCCAAAATACGAATGAACCGGATTGCTCGGGTCTCTCGTTATATACACCTTCAAGAGTATATTACGACTATATGTCGCAATATAACCAACGTGACAGATCTTACGATTCAATTTAATATTTTAAAATACCTATTCATGTGACCTAATGCATCCAGTGGGAAATAACCTAATGCTTTTAAGAACCCACCTGACCTCACCAGCCATTGAGAAATTACCCTAAAGTTGTCAACAAGTTTTATCACTATAAGCTGACATCAGTTAATAGATCATACGCAAATCTACACTCGTAATATCTTACAATAGCTATCTAATATGTAAATTGCAGATCATTACAATTTACGGTCATGAAAAAAATGATACATAATATAGACACAATCATGTACCAAAAGTTACAAACAATATAGATATACTTCAACACTGGACATGGATAGCTTTGAACGTTTCCAAATCTTTCACTTAATTTGTTTCAGGAATTTTGGTGCATTATACACGGGTTTCTCTACTTTCTTGCGATTCCATCCATGTCTATGCTACTATTGTTGTATTCCCTCGGCAACATGCACGAGGTATCTTGGGGAACACGTGAGACAAAACAGCCCACCGCACCACCCAAACCAGGTGAACAGCCAAAGGAGCCCGTTAAGAAAGGAGCCATCCGAGAGATGCTGGAGAAACTCGGGCTGGCAGATGCTACGGGGACCTCTGATTACCAGTTTTCCTTCGGAAATCTCTTCAGGTGCGATAATTCCTCGGTTTATCTGAAGTATTGAATTACATTGTATTTAGAAAATTGCAGATAATAATGCATGCTAGTATCTTTATTACAAATACAATATTAATATGTACGGAAAGAAAAATACTCTCGTTTGATGTTAGCAGAACATGAAACATAAAGCTTTATAGTTGGTAAAGTACATAAAAAGTTTTCATTGTCGATGACTGTAGTATGAATCTATTACATGTTACAGATGTGTGTGCTGTCCACGAGAAACCAAGAACACAGAAGACATAAAACTGACAGCCATTTTGGACAGACTTGATGATATTGAGTCTGGTCTTGCGGATCTTAATCCCAATAACAAGAATGAGTTTACCATGACTGAGAAAAGCGAACAGAGCCCCATGTTGAACCACTTTTCTCAATCTGTCCATCTATTTGACGGTGCAGGACCACGAGGTGTGTCCGTGCTTTTAGTGTTTTGGGTGTTTTCAAATGCATTTTCTGTTTCTAACTTAAATTGCGCTATCTTTCTTTCATGTGCATTTTCTTGAAACAAGAAAGGAAGCAACCTCACTATAGCTTTTTTATGTTACCTAATGAGACTAATAACCAAATTTTTGCCTGTATTAAAATGTGTATTTATATCCGCGTCCTATAATGATATTTAGAATTACAACATTTTGAAGTTGCCACCCTGATAATACATATTAGCTAATATAAATGTGATAGCAGAAACAGTTTGGAGGCATCATTCATGATTCATTATTTTAGTTCACAATATAGCTCCATTTCCGTATAGAATCATTATCTCAACGGCAGCAATATTTTTCTGAATTTTTATTTTGATTGTAAGTATGACTTGAAGGTATGGATCTGTTCTGGAATTCATAAAGTTTCAATTATTGGCAGAGAATATTTATACATGTACCACCGAACACTTTGCGTACATCTACTTATACTTGTCGGGAAACGTTCAGCTTCATAAATTGTATATGTCATTATTACTGCGATATCTTAAAGAGACAAAGAAGAGACATCTTTCGTCAGCTCTAGTCCCTTTTAACTTGGTAATTATTTATTATTTCAGAAAACCCTCTGTACAGAGAGAGATCTTCATCAAGCGAACCAGGAGTTTCCTGGATCCAAGACCAAGATCTTCTTGAAGGTGCTGTAGAAACGTTGACTTCAAAAGAGATTACATTCTGGCAAGAATTGATCCGCACATATCTCTTCCCTCTCGAAGGAGATAAAAAGAAACAGGCAGCTATTCAAGCTGAACTTTTGGAACTTCGAAACAAAGTCTGTCTGTTCTTTATTCTTATCAACAGCTTGTTCATCACTATAGTCTTCAGTCTACAAATTATCAACGAGAGTTCTGGGACTTTATCCATTAAGTTGCCTTGTTCAGGCCCTCAAAGTGAAGGAGAAGCAATTGAGCCCATATCTCTCGCGTTCACGGCGGTCTTTGGGATCCTGCTTGTGATACAGCTCATGTGTATGGTACTTCATCGCCTTTCCACTTTTCTGCACATCTGCGCCATCACCGAAATCAAACGTCCAAACAAGTTTAAACAAGATGATCAGGACTTGACGGTGGAGAAAGGGTTAGAGCTGGTCAAGGACATGCAATGCCTAAAAGATGATGACTCCAAGTCAGCTGTATCCGATGAGGCTCTTGAGGAAACCGTATCAAGTGGTGATGAGACAACAAAGCAAAGCAATGAAAAGAGAGATCTTTGGGGTAAGATTGCACGCAGAAGACGAAAGCCTCAGAGGTACAATACTCTAAGCCAAAATTTCATTCGGAACTTCAAAAGGCTTCACAGTTTTATGGAGAATGATTCCGTTCGACAGGACCCAACAATGGAAACAAGCAAAGAAGAAACAGAAACTGATCGAACATTACAAACCGTAAGGAGAAAGTTCAACCGTTTCGAAAGGAAAAGTATCTTCACCATTGTCAAGATGTCTCAAAACGACAGGATGAAACAGTCCATTATACAAAGAGGAAATGAGATGTCCAAACGCTGGAAACGAATCGCGATGAGAGCACGGCTTGGGGAACATGTTGATAACACTCCTCAGAACAGTCCTGGGCAAAGAAAATTTACATTTGCCGATGTGGCAGCGCTTGCAATGGCTGAAAAAGAGAACAAGAGAGAAAACTGAGCTATGACTTTGATGACATTATATATGATCTTAAAAACGACAACAGTTACATCATTTGTATAAGTTTCATTTTCATTATATCAAATAACATATTTAAATGGATGTTACTTATGATAATATATACTGTTTAATATTTACATTTTAGGTGAGATAACGTTGAATATAAATCCACATCTCCATATATATATTTTATATATCAGTTTAAATGTCTTGCATAGTGTGACGTCTGGGTAACCTTTATAAAGACCTCCATTCATGACCGTAGCAGCGAAAGTTTGCTCGGTACTGTCATTTTAACATAATTGCATATTAACAGAAAGTGTTTACCATGAATGGAAAGGGAGGTTGTTTAACCACATCGACAACTCGAAAGTCACATATAGCAAACACAAAAACGGATAAAGATAACCACCCCCACTCTCTCTCTCTCTCTCTCTCTCTCTCTCTCTCTCCAAACCACATAAGAAGTAACGGTCATCCAATTTTTCACTGGATCAAATAGATCGTGTGCATCAGAAAAATCGTATACATGAAATAAACACTGACAACCAACAGCACAAACAATTGTGAATTCGGCCAAAGCGTTTCCAGAATATACCGATTCCTTTCTCAAAATCTTAAATATATATAGGACGGTTACGCAAACGTGACAAGAAGAAAACATGTAAACGTAATTACTGACAAATTCATCCAGGATATAATTATTTGTCGAACTGACGATTAGTTCAAACTGGTAGGTGTTTTGTTCAAAAGCGTTTGGTTTGTAAGTCTTATCTGTGGTGGGTAATTGTAATATTTAAGCTGCTTCTTTATCCATCATACTGGATGCTGCATAACTTCGATGTAACGATGTGGATCACATTTAATGTTTTGCATGTTATATTCTGACTCTGTTTGTTAACTATTCACCTTTAACTGTGCTTACACATATCTGTTACATTTCAATTTTCAAAAATAGCAGTCTCTATGCTTTTTAAATATAAGCTGGAACGGCCATGGCCATACCGGTCTCGCTACGGCCTTGCAGTTGGGGTCTTTGATTTCAAAGATATATTATCTTGTGCGTTTACTAAGTTTTACAAAGATTGCATCTAAGTCTCCACTCGTAATAGGAGAATACATAAGAACACGAATGCGATTGGGTGGGGTGTTTTTGATGGAAATTTTCTTACTGTTTAAGAAATGTTTCGCTGTAATTCATATAACATATATCATATCATAGGAGCAAATCGTGAGTGCATATTGGAAACTTGGGATTTGAAATTATGATTTGACTTTTCTATAAGATCAGAGATTTAATAAAGCTAGTAGCAAACTTTTTGCAAATTCGGTGATATCCAATTTATACTCTTTATATCAAAACGTCTTAGTGCAAATGCCATAGTCTCTGAGCCGGTTGGTTTTACTGGATCATGTAAATTTGTAACACGATTTCCATTTCAGTGTAGGTCTTTATTTATTAATTAATATAGAAGTTGGATTTCGCCAGTCTATGCCGTCGCATCATTTGTCCCTAAATTACCCTCAGATTAGAGCCATCTGGGACCTTTTTAATGGGTTTTCTCACTTACTTAACATGTACATTAGATGTTACACACATATCATGAAATTCTATTAATTCACCATCTTCATCGTTAACACTGTTAATTAATTTGTTCATTTACTTTCCTTGTAATGGCACCTAATGAAAAACAATACTGTAGGTTGCAACATTTCTGTAAAACAGTTCTAACATGTGAACAACTTTAAGAAACATAAGTAATAGATATTATAGTAAGTTAGTATCTTTGATTTAATATATAACATACAATTAGTTTGGAGTTTAAAACGCCGAGAAATCGTTCTCAAGTAGCATATGAATTGCATTGACTTTCATTTTACGTGCCTGTGTTAAGTTCGAATAGGAGCTAATCGATCCCTTTTATATTTCCATAAACAAACGAATGTCATAAAAATGTTTAATAAAACATTTGGATAATTTTGTTGTTTTCTCATGGGGGGGGGGATCGTCCGATTTAGAATTTAGTAAAAGAATGCAAGATGAGTTCATTCCAAGTTTAGATGCGCCACGATACTTAGAATACATAATTTATGATCCTATTATAAATGAGAATGCATATCCTAGTGGCGACGTCTACAATAATGTGAAGGGAAATATATTCAACCTTTACATTTAACATTATTTGTACCTGCATCGGATTTAGAATTTAAGACGTTGTATTATACGCGTTTACTTAAAGCTTATGTCTTAAACATCTAGTTTAATCTGAACCCATTTTAAAGTGGCCTACATGCTTCTGAAAAGAATTCTTTGTAACATGCATTTGTTTACACATCAACTTTCAGAAATAGGTTTTACATGAATATTCTATGGGGGCCTAGTGGTTAGAACGTCCGCCTCGGATGCGGGAGGTCTCGGGTTCGAACCTCGGCTGAGACATAACAAAGACTTTAAAAAATGGTACTAACAGTTGCCTCGCTTGGCGCTCAGCATTAAGAGGTTAGTGTTAGAACTGGTCGGCCTGGTGTCAGGATAATGTGACTGGGTGGGACATCATGCCATATGTCTGCGGTATGATGCCCCAGTGCTAGACATCACTATAAACTGTCACACTGCAGACATCATAGCGATATGACTGAAATATTGTTAAAACTACGTTAAAAATCTAAATCACCAACACACACACACACACACACACACACACACACACACACACACACACACACACATTATTCTGCGGGGGCATTTGGGGTGTTATAAATTTCTAACATCTCTATCTCTCTCTCTGAGTCTCTGTTTGTATGTCTGTCTCTCTATATCTCCCTTTCTCTACATTTAATTTCATTAACATTTAGCTACATTTGTTTCTTATTCATGTTTAGGCTATTTCGTTCTTTCTTTTTCTTTGTTGGCTTTTATTTTATTTGTTTATGAATTTACCGATAAGTTGAATGATACAATATTTTTTGCCAATTCTATCCTTATATCTTTTTCCCGTTGAACATTTTCTACATTTATTTTTTGAATTTTTTCAGGAATTACGACCTTGACAATTGTTAATATATAATCTTAATTGTATTTATATTTTGATTTTAATATGTAGAAATGCATACATATGTATCTCATTTAACTATATGTATTGATTTCAACATCATTTTTTTAAATTTAGGATTTGTCATTATTTTCCGTTTTAAACTTCTGTTTAAAACATTTTATTTAATTATAATAAATAATGAAATAATATAAAATATATTTATATTCAGTATAATTTAAAAGTTGTATAATTGTTTACACATACGGTTTACATGTTCAGAGGAACTTCATTTTCTAAGAATCGTCATATTTCGATTAAGTGTTTCTTATCGTCTCAAAGCATACTTTACCGACCACAGAGATGAAAAAAATATTAGTGTACTGGATGGTATTTTGTTCTCTTGTACCATGTATTCTTTGTCTTGCTTTCCTTGATGCTATTGAGTTTTCAGCTCACTAACTGATTAAAGCATCAGTGTGAGGAAAATGAAAAAGCAATGCAACTGTTCATTTAGGTCCTTGATAAGCGTGCCTTTGCCTAATCTTAAGATTAATCAAATAAAGTTCGTATCCTTATTTTGAAGAGCATGATTTTATGTAAATATACTGTAGCGGAACACTCCCTCGGCTACATTGCCCCGAGTTTCGCTATCTCGGGTTTTTTAGGATAGGTCTTGTATTTGGAGTGATACCCCGCTGAATCTGTCTAAAGACTGGCACTCCAGAGTGGGACAGGTTTCTGCCTCAGCGGGATACCGTCTTATTCCTGGCTTTTTGTGTGTCGCCGACATGGTCGCAGTCGCCGACTGGGTCGCAGACTTGTCGCAGTGGTGGTCGCCGATTGGGTCGCAGTCGCCGACTGTGTCGAAGACTTGTCGCAGTCTCGGTCGCAGACTTGGTCGCAGTCGCCCACTGTGCCGCAGTCTTGGTCGCCGACTGGGTCGCAGACTTGTCGCAAGGTCGCCTACTGGTCGCCGACTTATCGCAGTCTTGGTCACAGACTTGGTCGCAGTCGCCGACTCTGTCGCAGTCTTGGTCGCCGACTGGGTCGCAGGGTCGCCGACTGGGTCGCAGACTTGTCGCAGTCTCGGTCGCAGTCGCCCACTGGGTCGCAGGGTCACCGACTGGTCTTCCTCTGGTCGCCGACTTGGTCGCAGAGCTGTCGCCGAGTCGCGTCGTTATCCGAGCGAGATCGATAGAGAGAGACACGACAGTGCAAAATGATGAAAGAAGAGTTATCCTCAGTCAAAAACGTGTATTACAGCAAGACCTCTGCGTTTCTTGGACGAGCCTTGTAGCACCGGGCTTTTGGTCGACGAAAGACCGTGTCCCTATTCTTTTCTGATTCCTGGCCTGGTTCTCTCCTGCCCATCGAAATACGACCAAGTGTGCTTGCGCTGGAAGGGTGGTTATACTGCAACACTGCAGGGGACGTCTTCACACTATGCCACTTCTTAACACACCACCACAGTAGCCACAGTTGGTCCGTATATATACCCAGGCGTAATCACGTGACCTAAAATTAAGACGTTAGATGGCACTACAAAGCCCGCCAAACATTTAAATCACAACATACACTTTAACGAAACGAAATACTAAATAACGAAACGAAATTTGAAGTCCATGGGGTTTCCTCGCTACAACTGGATCTATTAAATGCCTGAAATTATCTACCTTTGATTTCAATGAAATGTATAAGATTTGTCTCAATAAGCTTGAAACTGTATAAATATGGGATTATAATTAATCTGCCAGGTACGTTATTAATCGTGTTTTATGTGTATGAATCTATATAGACCGTACTCAGTGACGTGAGAATTTAATGTGCACACATTAGCGCGCCGCCATATTAGATTACAAGCGGAGGTCGACAGATGTGGTTGCTAATCAGACGTGGAATATATAACAATGTAGAAGCCAGTGAAAATCAAAGAAAATCAGAGATATATCGACAC
>JAECUM010004994.1:0-92359 GCA_016617855.1 Megalonaias nervosa
GTCAGTGAAACGTAGCACAGAGAGCAAATTTTGTGTTTAGTTCTGGATCGAATGGATAGCCAGTGTAGAGTACAGAGCAGGGGGAGGCGTGCTCTGATCGTGGTACCCTAAGAATAATCCGAGAAGCTGTGTTTTGAACTTTCTGAAGTTTCTGGAGTAGATATTGAGACGAACCAGACAGAATTGAGTTACAATAGTCCAGTCTTGAAAGTACTAAGGAACACACAAGTGTTTTAGTGACATCAACTGAAAGATACTTGTGACTGGAGCTGATACGTCTCAGCTCAAGATATGCAGCCTTGCATATGTTCATGACATGTTGGTGCAATGAGAGAGTACTGTCGAGCGAGAGTAACACCTAGGTTTCGTACTGACTGTGTGAATTTAATGTTGGTGTTGCTGATATTTATTGTCTGAGGTAAAGGATGTGAATGAGAAAGTCTTTGTATTATAATCAGAATGGCTTCATTTTATCATCATTCATCTGCAGCATGTTATATATCATCCATGATTTCACATCGGAAATGCACCTCTCTACACCTTGGATGGTAGCTTCAACTTCAGTTGGGTGGTTAGATTTGTATATTTGGGTGTCATCAGCATACAATTGGTGAGACACTGGATGATGATCTATGACATTTGAGAGTGGCTGAGCGTATAAAATGAAGAGAACAGGTCCAAGAACAAACCCCTGTGGAACACCACAACATAGATCAACTGGGCTGGAGTGTTTTCCATTTGCGGACACAAATTGTGTCCTGTTGACCAAGTAGGACTTGAACCATAGTAAGGCTGTCTCGTGAATGCCAAATACATGCTGGAGACGGTGAAGTAATATGTCATGGTCTATTGTGTCAAATGCTGCAGACAAGTCAAGGAGAATGAGGACTGTAATCTTTCCGCTATCCAAAGCAGAGAGAAGGTCATTAACTACTTTCAGAAGAGTACTTTCAGTACTGTGGCAAGGGCGATATGCAGACTGTTCATTGCTAAAAAGACTGTTTGAATTCAGATGAGATACAAGTTGGGATAGAACAACTTTTTCTAAGATTTTTGACATAAATGGGAGATTAGAAAGGGCGGTAGTTCTTTAAATCGTTATGGTCGAGTGTTGGTTTCTTCAGCAGAGGCTTTACAATGGCAGTTTTGAAAAATGATGGGAATTCCCCAGATGAGAGAGAGGTATTAATAACATCAGTTAGTGAGGGCAATATAGGATCTAAGCACTCAAGCAGCAGTGATGTCTGAATCGGATCAGGTTCACATGACTTTGGTGCACTCTTCATCACGATTGTACGTACTAAATCCATAGAGGCAGGTTCAAATGCTGCTAACGGCTGCCGCTGAAATTCTGTATCGCAACTGTATGGTGACGAGTCAATTGAAATTGTGTTGTCAAGCTTATCTCTGATGGTTCGTACTTTGTCACGGAAGAAATTTGCAAACAGGTCCGGAAGGTCGACTAGAGAGAAGGTAGTTGGAAGTGGTGTACATTGTTCCTTGACATTAGCTTGTTAGTATATATATATATATATATATATATATATATATATATATATATATATATATATATATATATATATATATATATATATATATATATGTGTGTGTGTGTGTGTGTGTGTGTGTGTGTGTGTGTGTGTGTGTGTGTAGAACTGATTGGAGGGTGAAAGCTTCATTATGAAATACGGTCCGGCACGGTTGGTCTCCGTTACCAGTAATGTCAGAAAAAAAGGAAAGCTGAGATCTACTCGTTGGTCTGATTTTATTCAGATTGGGGTTGAGAGCATTCGTAGTTGTTTTACTGTCGCAGATCGAGTTCTACTGGGCGGATAGTAGCTAGTGGTAGTAGTCGTGGCAGCATCAATAGCAGCAGTAGTAGTAGTTGGATGAAGAGATAAAAAAGAGTTTTACATAAGACTGATACTATATCTGACTGAATATTCTGTTTGTTTGCAGGAGACCCTGACAAGAAACCATATATTGCACGCTACATTGGCTGGAAGACTGACAAGTTAAAGGATCGTTGTAAGGCCCAGAAATACGTTCATAATATTTGCGTTTTCAGCATTGCCGACCTTCCTGTTCTTCAAGGTCGCATGGAAGTCATTGCTAACAAATTCGATATCACCTATGACCCGCTTGCGTACAGGTGTATGGAAGAACTAATCGTTAACAGGACTCGAAGTCGTGCCAAAATTACTAATATTCATAAGTATAAAAAACTACTATTTATTGGGGGCAAGACGTGATATTTTCGTCGCGAGATTGTTGATTCATTAAATTCATTTTATGACAAGAGAATTGCCGTGCTAATTATCCTCATGTTTGCCAAAAAGTAAAAATATTAAGATGGGAAACGTGTCATGCAAGCCATAGTAAAGTGTTTTGAATGTGCAGCATTCTGTCTCTCACACACAAATTACTAGTACATCCAGGACCGGTGCAAGGATATTTGGCGCCCTAGGCGAACCTTCTACCTTGACCCCCCCCCCCAGGGGGGGGAGGGGGGAGCATTGCTTATTGTAAACTGTTCATTAGTACTAATACACGTTCGGCTTGATAATTTATTAATTTCATTATTTAGTATACATATTTAATGATAATAAATGAATGGCCTGACAGTGTACTTCGTTTTTGACGTCCCCAAATCTTGGCGCCCTAGGGGGCTGACTTGTTCGCCTATTGGGTTAAACTGGCCTTTGTATATCATTTACACCTATATACCAAGTCTCACAATGCATTCACCATCATTCGTGAAATGCTTATTATTTTATCACTTAACAGGTCCTCAAGTCTTTTATTCACAACTGTGGAGTGGAATAAAAATCTAAGATTTATTCATTTTGTTTTGCGAGAAAGGATTGCCAAATCCAATATTCGGATAACCGGACATTCAGAGCACATGTCAGAGCCGTAATTTAGTCTAGTGTGATTATCTCATCAACAAAATAAGGCACACATTATTCATGTCCAGAGGCTTAAATCAATATTATTTAAGCATGAAAAGAGAGTAAATCATCTGTGTTAAGTAATCAAAGAAACTTCTATAGTATACTGTACTGATTAATAACCAATTCAATAACTCGAGACAAGTATGTATCAAAAGTGCATTTTTTAAAATATGTAATACTATTTATTAGACTGGTAGTAATCTAAAATAGTTATGAACCTAATTATACGGAGTACGGTAGAAACAGGAACAGGACCACAGGAAGACAGATCTTCATATCAAAATGGCCGCAGTAGAAGACAACAAGCAGCAAAGCAAGACAAGTTCCAACAAGAAAGCGCTGATTTTTTCAATGGATGGCATGGGGAGGGGGATATATGGTCGTCAGACCAGCGGAAAAAACTTGTTTATCTTCTTCGAGTCATAGCGTCTTTAAACTTCTATTTTCTTGCTAAAAACTATGATTGATTAAGATCAAGAACCCATCTATAAAATATGGCGAGGTATAATCATCGTGACTGAAGTTATCATGCAGATATTTTTTCACTTCTTTGGCTTGTAGTGACCTTCATATCTGACCTTAACATCGCGATAGCTATGTTTATTTTCTTTTGCTAAGGTATCTTTAATAGCACTTAATTTAAAAATGTACTGCGCAAAAACCATCTTCATTTGTAGATCAAAGTGACCTTCACGATTTTGGTTTTGATTTCAAAAACGTTAATTTTCTTTGCGGCCTTGACAGTCTTAGACGAACCAACCTTTGAAGTTTGGTGGAATTTTCTAGGATGAAAATAAATTTTATTCGCAAGAATAAGTTTAACAGACGGACTGAAAGACAAATAGGTACGTGTACAAAAATAGGGTCTGTAAGATATGAGAATAAGAGTGACTGAACTAAAGCGGCCAAATGACAGTTCCGATTTTTGGTTACAAGATCCACCTACACTTAATGGCATATTGTAAATAATCAAGCAGAGTCTACAGTTTTCTGTGTTAATTAATTTACTTAAGTAAAATAATTTCTACATCTAAATTAAATCCATCTAACATTTTTAAAGCTACAGCTTGTGAGACCATGTCATATAGTGATGATCTCTCAGAGCCACGCAAGTTTGTTTAAGAGACGCATAGTCCTACAAGCTGACCTGTATTTAATACTATGCAATGGGCAATATTATCATTCATAGCAGAAACAAACTGAAAGCATATCTATCGGTCATAGTCAAAATAGACTAAGTAGCTACCAAGTATTGTTGACTACAATGTGTAACTAGCTGTTCAAGTGGAGTTTACTAACAAACATTCTGCAAACAGTAAATTACGACAAACAAGATGAAATCCTCTATACAAATATCGTATTGCGAGAAATTATAATTAAATGCCGTTTCCAACGATTTAAATCGCTGTTATTTACAATTTAAAGGTACATGTTAGATTTTAAAGAAAATACAGTAAACGCAGTCCTTTAGATCATCACTAAAATGATAATGATAACCCATCCAACCACCCCCAGACAAGAATCACAATGCCATGCCTTACCATTTAGTTCCGAAAATTCCAATTTTGAGATCAAGTTTCCCAGTCTATTCAGTGGTTCCAATTATTGTCATTTTAGTCAGATATTCAAAGACAACCTTATTGAAAAGTACTTAGTCGTCTGCTATCCAGCACCCCACATTATATCATCAACAGTGTGTAGTGACTAATACCCTACATAGTCTATCCAGCATAAGGTGTAGTGACCAAAACCCTTTATTTGATATCCAGCACCACACACTATACGATCAACACACCAAGTGGTGTGTTGGATAGTAGATGACGGAGTATTGGCATGTTGATGGTATAGTATAGGGTGCTAGTGTTTGCAGCGTTAGTAACTACACACAGCATGTTGGACAGTAAATGCGGGGTATTGGTCAGACCACACAAGGTGTGTTGATTGTTTTGTGTAGGGCGATGTCTAATAGAATGTGTGTTGGATTGTACATCAACAACTTTAGCATTTCCATTCCTGTTTGAGTCCAAAGTGTTTTTTAAACATGAAAATGGCCTATAACATTCCACGACTTGACAGTGATTCCCGTTTCAGTCCCAAGTTTCGGTCACATGTTAAGGGTTTTTTTTAAGAAGTTTAAAATAGCAAATGATGTTTGATGCACAAAGACCAGTAACACGAATTTCATATTATATATCCACCCCATGTTTAGGTATTCTGTGAAGGCACTAGTAAGGTATGGATGACCCTCTAGATTGTAGACCAACATGTCTCAATAACTATAACTTTTGGTCAAGGTGTGCAATCTTGAACCAAACTTGCTGCTCAGAAACTATTATTTTCTTATTAGACTCACTATGACCATGGTTTCTCACCTGTAGACCCCAGAATTATTTTCGCGGGGGAGGGAGGCGAATATGGAAATCGGCGGGGGGGGGGGCGAGTTGCCTCCATATGAGTCCGCCCATGCCTATGGGTAAGACATCCACAAAGCTAATTCAGGGAATCTGCTCTTGAACAAACGTTATTCTCCAATTTTCATTTTTTTTAGTCACAATGACACTGATCTCTGACCTTTTGACCCAAACATTAATAGGTCTCTTCCAAGCCTTAAGTGCAAGCCCTCCACTAACTTTGTTCCAAGTTCATGGTTTAGAACTAAAAGTATTGTGCAAAAACCATTTACCTTCATTCAATGACGGTGATCTTGACCTTTTACCTTTTGACCCCAAAATCAATAGGCGACCTTCTTACCCAATATGTAAGAAATCGACAAACTGGTGAAGGTATATGCTCGATGACTGAAATATTTTTGTCCAGAAACCATCTTTCTTCTTTCAGAGTGACCCTGACATTTGACCGTTTGATCCCAAAACAGATAGGGTTTTTCCTTACCCCAATTGCAAACCTTCTACAAAGTTTGGTCAACATATATTTTGCTGACCTAATGCTATTGTGTCCAAACTATATTTTCTTCTTTCAGTCATGGTAACTGTGATCTACTGTATATGTTTTATTTTGGAAATACAGTTACATCCCTTGAGTTCCTACCGAGATATTTTTTTAAGCTCGAAGCTAAAAAGCTTTACATCCGTCCCAAAATTATAACACTCTTCGTCCGTCATACATTTGGGTAGTGAAAAAGCCTTTCAGGTCTGGGATCAAAAAGTCAAAAGTGATATGCAAGATTGTGTTATGTTGCATATTTCATCTAATTTACCAAATAATATCGGAAAGCTAGTTTTTATATTTGTATATATTTTAATGGAGAGATCACCAATTTATGATAATCCTGAACAGAAAATTGAATTTATTTATTTATTGAGAAATTAGAAAGAATAGAATCTTTATATCAAGAAGCTCCTTTGGTTCTTGCGTGAGATTATTATGCTGTGTAAAAGATTTTCTTGGCTTTATACCTGATGATACTTTGGAAAATATTTGAAATGCAGATGACATGATAGATGGCGATAGTTTCTCACTGCCATGTAATACAAAAGACAGTGAAATACACAAAAAAATTGAGTTTGGCTTTTGTAGAAAAGTGCAAAGAATTTTAATATACGTACTTAAAGGTATGCTTTTCAACGATGAAGATGATAATTTAACATGCATTGAAAATAATGGTTTCAGCAGAGTGAATTATGTTGTAGCCTCTAAGGAGTTGTTTCCCTTGTTATCAAACTTGAGGTACTGATGACTGCCGAATCGTAACATTTTCCTATCTGTTGTAGCTTGAAAATTGCTGATAAATTAAATAATTAAAATTTATCGATTACAAGAAATTATGTATATAATGAATGTGTCAGTAAAGGTGGCGTTAGCGATGACATTGAGGACGTTGTCGACGATAATGATGGGCAATTGAATATATCCAAGATATAAGCGATTTACTACATTTAAACACTATCCACTGTGAAAAAAGGTTTGGGTCTTTATATAAGGAAACATGTGTTGAAACGCAGCCACAAAAGTTCCAGTACTACCGTAGAGGTTATAACCTCCACGGTGAGATCAAGACTGCAAAAATGCTAAACAGGTGAAATTTCAACTTTTAAGAAAACATAGACTTACAAACCAAAATATTTATCTAGACACGTACGTCACAGAAGAAACGCATCGAAAAGATCGAGTCAATCGAAAAGTCGGCCATAAATTTGTGCAATCAAGAAAATGACCCCAAAATATTCTGGCAAGTGTTAACTGGAAAATACTGGAACAGGGTAAATGTAAGTGAATCTAAAGTAACAAAGAATGACTGGTTTGATTATTTTCGTTCCTTATTAATGTCTAACAGACATGACAATGTGGATGACGATGAGGGTAATGCAAGAAATGAGAATGACAATTTCCAACTGAATAAACCAGTTATAAATCACGAAATAATTGATAACGTTCGCTCTTTGAAAAATAAAACCACAGGTCCCGACAAGATTCCGGTCATTTGCTTATCATTTGCCTTTACCATGCGTTGTTTCATTTCTTTGCGTGTTCTTTAATATGATCTTTGAAATGGTGGAATTTCTAAAGGAGTGGTCAAAAAGTATAGTATGTCCGATATTCAAAAATGGGAGTGTGAACGACACGAGCAATTACAGGGGAATTTCTCCAATAAATACACTCCAAAATATTCTCATCTATTTTGAACAAATGGCTTTATAGTCAGTAAGCAATAGGGGAATCTGGATTTTGAAAATAATACAGTACCAGTACTTGTGTATGCAATTCTTTTCCGAAGTATTCCGAAATCTGGTGGTAGGTTTCAATGTTTATTTATTGATTTTTCAAAGGCTTTTAATCGTGTACAACATAAACTATGGTTTTCTCTTATACAGAAAGGTATTGATGGAAATATTTTACGAGTTACAAAAATATGTGTTTTGTTTTAAAAGCTGTGCAATAAAACCAAATGGACTAACCAGATATTTTAATTTTAAGGTGGGAACAAGACGAGCATGTGTTGTAAGCCCAATTCCTTTTTGCCTTTGTAGTGATGTTTTAGTTAAAAAGATACGAACTATGTGTGATAGGGGTATTTTCATCGCGGAGAATATACCAGCGATCTTTGCTTATTGTACGCTTATTGCAACAACAAATTAATGCAACAAATGAATTTTGTATTGAAACTGGAATGGAAATTAATCTAGCAAAAACATAAATAATTGTCTTTCGAAATGCTGGTTTCTGAGAAATTATTAGCGTTGGTAAAATAGAGGAGAACCTATTGAAAGGGTGTCATTTTATTAATATATGGGGTTGCTTTTCACATCGAGGTTGAGCTGGACTAAAGCAAACAGCACGTTTGCTACACAAGCGTTGAAAGCAGTATCTAGAATCTGTAGGTATCAACAAATATTTGGTATACAGGATATATTTCAAATATTTGATGCTACAGTGAAACCAGTCTTATGTTACAGTTCAAAAATATGGGGGAATGAATATTCACCTGAAATAGAAGCAATTCAACAAATATTTTGTAAACGATATCTTAAGGAACCAAATACTGTGAATAATTATGCTGGTCTAGGTGAATGTGGACGATACCTTTGAATACAACATGTTTAGAAGTGTCAAGCACTGGACTAAAAGTATATATATTCCGACAAGCAGATATCCTTTCCAATGTTATATTATGTTACAAAAAAACAACAACAAACTTGATTATGCGGGCAAAAGCACATGAGCAAGGAAAGTTAAAAGTGTATTCTCTCATGGTTTTGGTTAAGCATGGATAGCTCAAGAAATTGGTTACACAGAGAGAGAGAGAGAGAGAGAGAGAGAGAGAGAGAGAGAGAGAGAGAGAGAGAGAGAACGCGTTTGCTGCTTCCAACACAACACCCGCCGCCGTAAACAGCGATGGTTGACGCGACACTAAGTGGTCCCAGAGGTGCTCGACGCGAGCTTGATGCTGAAAAAAAAAAATAATAATAATCTGGAAAACTTACCAAGTGACAAAATTACCTCAGATTACCCATATGACCCGTTCTGACATATGACGTTGTCTACATCATACTATCTGAGATAATTTTGTGATTATTCCTTTCTTTTTTTTCAACATCAACTTCGCGTCGAGCACCTATGGTCCCGGCAGGCAAAATTTGCGCAATTCGTACGTTTCGGAGCCTGTAACTTCAGTTTGGTGCTACGCAGGAAAGTCAAGCGTGTCCTGATGACTAGAAAAATATCTCAGGAGTAAAGCAAGCCATATATTGTGGTCGTGTGCATTTAAAGACTGAATAGCAGAAGGAGATCGAGGGTCATGCGTGAAATGAACTGTTTGGAAGTTACATACCCTGTCTCTTTTATAGTATGATAGACAGGGTCCTTTGTCAGAATAGGTCATGGGGGTAACCTGAGGTAATTTTATCACCCGGTATAATTTTTTTCCAGCAGATTATTGCTTTTCTTCAACATCAAGCTCGCGTCGAACACGTGAGCGGTCCTCTATCGCTACCAAAAGTGAATGCACATGACAGCTAAAAGGATTGAAACCGATTTAGTTCCGGTTTGCTGCTTACTGTTGGTGATGCTGTTGTTTTGGGTGTTAACGCCAATTTTCGGTGTTCGATAGACTATACATGGCGGTCAGTGTATCTGGGAAAAACACCGGCCGACGGGAAACTACTGGCAAGCTTTCTCACGTACCCACACTGGTCAGCCTGAGACTTGAATCTACGCAGACAGGTGAGATATCTGATCTTAGGCAAGCGCCTTGGATCTACTCGGCCTCCCTGGACCATACAGCCTACTGTAAACATACCATTTTTAGCCTAATGTCTTGATAATAAATAACCAACCGGCCCAGGGCAAACCGATAATGACGGTAAAAGCACATGGTCCAGTAAAGTTAAAAAAATGTTATATTTTCTCATGGTTTTGGCTATGCATGTCTAGCGCAAGAAGTGGGCGACAGAAACACTTTTCTAGCTATGTTCGGACAAAATGATAAAAGGATATATTCCATGTTTAATCAAAACTGGATCTGAAATATGACCAGAGAGGTAAGAAGCAATTATTGATGGGTAGACACCTACATCACATGATGGATGCATGGCCATATCAAAAGTTCACTTAACCTTATGGACTGGTGAGCTAAAATTCAAACCTGACCTAGATGTTGAACCTCAAATCAAATCTGTCATCAGTCCATGAAACAATTCATAAACGCTATGGAGAGAAAATTGCTGATCAAAGTTCAAGTCAAACAGGGGCCATAATCCATGAAATCATTCAAAATCACTATGGAGGAAATTGCTGAACAAAGTTCAAGCCAAACAGGGCCCATAACTCATGAAGATTTTGCTGGAAGAAGTTGAAATTCTAACAACAAAGGTCTTCATGTAAAACCTCATCTAGTACCAAATTTATTTGAATCTATCGAATCCTTCAAAAGTTCAGAAGTGGAAACAAAATTGAAAGCAAAGTTCTAAGTCAAGTCATAACTCCATTAAAATTTACCAGAAAATGTGCAAAATCTAATTTGACCTTGGTTTTCTTTATATATAAGCTTCATACAGAATTTATTTTTGATCCATTGGGTCCTTCCCAAGTTACTAAGCATTGTATAAGTGTAGTTTTTATTCCTGACTGTCAATTGTAACAAACATCTATAGTCAAGATATTATTTATTGTACATATGTATAAAATACTATTTTAAGATATTAAGAGTGTAGATCGTGTAGGATTTATAAATAGTTGTTAACGTTGGTGTTTGAGACCAATTATTAATAATAATAACAACACCTGTTTACTAGTGAAGGTTATTTCCCATTGGATGGGTTAGGACACATGAATAGGTATTTTGAAATATTAGACTGAGTAGTAAGATCTGTCACATGGGGTATAATGTGACAGATAGTCATTTTGCAGACTCTTGAAGGTGTATATAAGGTGAAAACTGAGCAATCAGATTCATTCTTATTTTGGATTCATTCCTATTTCGGATTCTTCTTTCATATGTTGATATCAGTCTGCAAATGTGTTTAATGTTGCGTTCAGATCATCTGAGAGGAGTCATTCATAGGGATATTCATTGGAATTCCAAAGTGCTCATTGGACTAGAATATTCTTCTGGAACCATTGTAAATTATTCAGAGGAGTTCTGGATGATGATCTTGTGATACATACATTCGAGGATCTGAAATTCATAAAAAACATTTGATTCTTCTGAACCTGAATAAACCTTTTTAGGATTATTTTGGGTTCAATTCATAATACTGTAAGTTCCTTTTACATTTTCATTTTATAAGTTTGATAATTAAGTTATTTGTTAAGGTTTTACAAAACTTGTTGGGTTTGCTTCTTTCTGTTAAACACCATAGAGTCGGAACAGCATAAAAATTGGTGTTGACCTAAAACCTTAAAGTCAGGATGGCAAATTTGGTATTCAGGGTGCAATTCTGATATACATGACAATGATGTTTCACCTAACAATACAAAACAGCTGTTGAGTTGTCAAGCTGAAACAAAAAATGACAAACTCATGCCTTTGAATTTAAGAGCCTGAATGTTGTACTCTGCCTAGTTTCATCTGAAATGGCTGTTGAGTAAGAGAGCAGACTTTGAAAACAATGACTCTCAATGTATTATATAACAAATTGTCTGACTGAAATGCCTAAAACTATGGTAAAAGTAAGGTAAGGCAAATTGTCTGACTGAAAAACCTAAAACAAGCCAGTTTTACAGTTCAATCCTAAAAGGCATTAACTGAAGAAAGAAAAAGTAGGAACGCTGATCATGACTTTGACTGTCATACAAAATGTATATTATGACACAATAAAGTTGAAAAAAACGGCACCAAGGTTCATCCTTAATTCTAACAATGCAAGAAAAAATGTGTATATAGACCAATATTGGATGAATTTGTATAATTTTAAGGCCATCTATGTCACAATGCAATCAAATTTGGTAAAATTATGCTGAATGATTTTTGAGAAGTTGTTTAAAGGTTTTCTGTTAGTAATGGTAGCCATAAATTTGATAGCTAATCACACACCTTCAAAGACCTTCATGTCAAAATTGTATCGAATTTGGTTGGCAGAGTTTGATATGTAAGTGGAATGTGTTTATATTTTTTCCAATGTCAGCCACATTTCATTGTGGATCAGGATCACTTGAACAAATGTTTGATGGCAGGATGCTTTCTTTCCAATTTGGTCAAAATCAAGTTTTTTTCTGAGTTGTAAACAGCAATTTGGAATGGACTACTCACAGACTATGCATGATGGACCAAGGACAATATCATAAAAATAAAACACTGATCTACGACCATGAAGACAGAACCCTAAATGATGCATCTGACATATTTCAGTACACAAAGTACCATCTGTTTATCTCAAATGAAGTTAGAGTACCATCTGTGTATCTCAAATGAAGTTACAGAGTAGAAATTATGTCATGGAATAATTATAATACTGACCTGTAACCTTGAAAGGACCCCAAATGAGGGAAGCTATGCACCTTCTTGTGATGCTGAATAGGTACACCAAATTTCATTCATCTAATTGGACCAAATTTCATTCATCTAATTGGAGTTGTTTACAACACCATGAAGGTAAAAAAGAATACATTTAAAGTGACAGAAAAATTAAGATACTAACCCGAGACCTTGCTCTTATGATCTGACCCAAATGTGGGATTAGATAATGACATTTACTTATACTAAGTTTCATCCATTTACCTCAAAAGGCTTGAAAGTTAGGCATGGAAACAAAAGTATGATGGAAAGCTTAAAACTTCTGACCTGTAACCTTGACCTTGAAGATTGAACCCAAAGTAATATATGTAATGCCTTCTAGTAGTAATGTGAGTAAATCAAGTTTCATTCATTTATCTTGAATAGTTTGAAATCTATGGAGCTGAAACAAAATTGTCAAAAAACTTTAAATGCTGACTTTGTCCATGACGATAACACCCCAAATGTGGGACAGGGCACATCTTCTAGCAATGATGTGCATTTATATTGATTTTAATCCATTTGTTTCAAGTGACTTTAAATATTTAGCGTTGACCTTGATGACTGGACCCATATTTGGTATGTGATCTGCCTCTTAGTGATGGTGTATAAATGTACTTAGTTTAATTTATTTTTCACAAATGACTTCAAAGCTACAGAGTGGAAACAAAACTATGGATAGATGAAACCGCAATGTCTCCTGCTGTTCACAAAAAGGATAAGGACAACAAACTACATATATGCAACTGTTATATATTGATTTATTAACTGGATGGCCATCACACACTTTTATACAAATTGTGGAAATATGACAATGTCAAGATTAGAGTTCTCATTCCTTAATCGATATCTCATATTTATGCAATCTAATTAAAATCGAGATCTCCGACCTAATTGGGAGTTGACATACTGATAAGAGGTCAAGTTCTGTGACCCATGAAATTACAGCTTTCATATTTATGAGTGTGAAAAACATTCAGAACATATTGTTCCCAAAGATAACTCTCCCTCATATACAATGCAATGCTTATGTTGATAGGTTACCAAAAACTGGACCATAAATTCAAAAGGTCAGCAGAACAATAATCTTAATCAGTACCTTTTAATCTTAATCTGAATGCATATTTATACTAATTGTGGAAAATGACAATCTCAAGATTCTGATTCAATATCTCACATTTATACCAATTGTGGAAAATGACAATCTCAAGATTCTGATTCAATATCTCACATTTATACCAATTGTGGAAAATGACAATCTCAAGATTCTGATTCAATATCTCACATTTATACTAATTGTGGAAAATGACAATCTCAAGATTCTGATTCAATATCTCACATTTATACCAATTGTGGAAAATGACAATCTCAAGATTCTGATTCAATATCTCACATTTATACTAATTGTGGAAAATGACAATCTCAAAATTTTGATTCAATATCTCACATTTATACCAATTGTGGAAAATGACAATCTCAAGATTCTGATTCAATATCTCACATTTATACTAATTTATACTTATTTTAAAGGTGGAATAGTAACAAGCAACTTATTTTAATTTGTATTATATGTTACACACTGATACAAAACTGATATCTATAATACAGGAGTATGTGAACAAATGACATCAGATGAACCAACACAATATATGAATATGTATTATTTTATCCTGTATATATGATTATCTTGCATTTACAATCACTGCCAAGAACGATTAATGAGATCTAAAAGAAAAATGTACTAGAAGTTCTAGGTGAAGAGTTAAAAAAAAAGACAAACTAGAAGAAAGGTTGTGAAGGGGCAAGAGAGGCATGGTAAAAGCGGGATGGAGGCAGATCCTGACAGAAACAACAGCATCCCGTTTACTATTTCCCCAAAGAAAAAAAAGTGAGGATTCTTTTAAACTTGCATAAACTCAGTTCTTTAGATTTATTCAGTATCCTATTATCTAGAGAAATCAGCTGTCACTTAAATTTTGAATCAAAAATCCCTTGAAAAAACCATAAAGACTTAAAAGTACTCCCAAACTGAATTAAACAAGGACAATCTTAAAATTGAGCAAAAAATAACAATGCTATACGAACGAATTTGTCATGCCATTTATAAAAAGTCACCATCTTGACCAAGAAAACTTCAAAAGAAATCATAAAAAAGACATACATACTGTGGAACCATTCCTACTATTACTTACGAACTCTCTTCCACAATTTATAACTTGCCAACTAAGCACACCCTACTGTCATAATTACAAATGGCAAGGGCTGTAACTCTGGACACTCTAGATATCTAGTAAACACACTACATGCATCTAACACATGTTTAACTTTATCAGAGTCATAAAACATGGACACAATGACCTAGTTTTCACAAATGACTGTAGTACCCTTTATGAAACATGTATACACCAACTCACCTGAGTCTACAAAAAAAGCAAAACTGTTGGAAAAAGAGACCTTAATACAATCTCTAACTTCAGTGTTGATGGCAGCTGGATGGACAGATATCATCAATCCATACAATGGAACTGCTTTACAATCCAGCAAAAAAAAGAACAACAAAAATACCATGCCATTAAGCAACAGACTGATCATCTGTCATTCACACAAGGATTATGGGAGTAGACAACCATATCAAAACCCGTAAACTTCACAGTAGTAAAAAGGCACTTTTAGTAGGTGAAATGTGTATACCTAACTCTTGCTACAAACAAGAAATTCATGTGGGCCTGAGATCACTCATCTGACATCTACTCCAAGACAAATGATCTGGCAGTTGGCCAAGAAATCTGAGACAGTATGATGCTGACATTCAAAGGTTTTCTGTTGGCTTTTTCATGTCATAACATCTATATTGAATTGAGACTGATATAATTTGTGTAAACTTTACAAATATTCAAGCCAGGATACTTTCTGTCATATTTGGTAAAATTCTTTTTAACAATTTCTGTTTAGTCATGTAAATGTTTTTAGTCTGTGAACTGTAAGACTTATTTGAGAATGAATTAGCATAATTTTTACAAACTTGAAAGGCTTTCATAAAAGAATGCCTTCTGTCAAATTTGCTCAGTGGGTTTTGGGAACAAGATGTATAAATGGTTTGCTTTTTAGTTACCGTAGCGTTTTATGGTTTGGTGTTTTATGGTTGAGCAACACAAACAGCTTCTTTTGTGCCACTACAGCAGCAGACATTTGATGGTAATTGCAGATCAGCATCATCTGATGAGATATAAAAGGCCCAATGTAAGGATGCTCTGCCAAATTTGGTCTAATAATATTCCATGTGTTAATATTATTTTTGTTATTTGAATTTTTCTGTTTTTAGTAATGGCAGCCATACTTGATGGTGGTTCAGCATCATTTGTAAAAAGAGAAATGCTTTCACACAGGGACACTTTCTGTCAAATTGGGGCTAATTCTGTTCATCAGTTTTTAAGAAGTCAAATAATTCTCTAATTTTAGTAAAGACAGCTATATCTGATGACATAATTTTTACAAAAAATCTGAAAAGTCTTCATGCCAAGCTTTCTTTCAAACTGGTCAAATTCCATTCAGCAGATTATGAGAAGTCATTTCAAAGTTTGTACATTTTTAGTAATGGTGTCTATGTTTGATGATGGTATGGTATCATTTGTATAAATCTAAAAGGCCTTTAAGCCAGAATCTTCTCTACCAAGTTTATTTGAAACTGGTCATGTTGTTTTTGCGAATGTGAAAAAAACCCCGTTGTTAAGGACATTGAATGGACAACACAATGCAATGCCATAAGCTCACTAGACCACAGAATCAACCATAACAAAAGAACTGCTTTCTGGGCACAAATGTAAGTAACTATCCAGCCCTATAAGGTAACACATTTACCTTTAACTTTTCTTCTTATACATTTATTTTTACAACGTGGCACATAGTTCCCATTTCCTTGGCATGATATAGCCCATAATATGTTTGAAAATGCGGTTAAAAAACAACCAACCAACCATCTTTATACAATGTGCATATACAATATGCATAAAATTATAAATATGTATCAAATATATTCAACTTCAATAAATTCATACTGCAAGTCATCACTTTTGTAAAATACACTTCGAAAACTAGAGATGAGTTGGCTTACAGAGACATAATGTAGCCAACATCACATTATCATTATGGACATGTACAAGCAGACAGGTGTCAAGTGCAAATTCTCTCAAGATCTGTGTGGACGCCTTTCATACCAACAAAGACTTCTTTAAGAATCTAACACGACCCATGCATCAAATCCAAATGATGGTGTCCTGCTGATTCAATCCAATTATTTCCTCACTGCCTGTAATTTTACTTCCATCCAAAGTTTTAAAGCTTGAAACAGTGCTTTACGGAAATTATGATTAGTAAAAAACATCGTTATGAGAATTTATTCATCGGCGAATCTACGAGGTTCTACAATATCTTGAACACATCGACAATTTTCCTTCTACCGGAAACTTGCAAACTTTATGGAATAAAGTTGTCCCTCACTGTGAGTTATCTTGAAGCTTTTCTCTGTGCAATACATAAACCGGTTCCTATGTCAGTCCTTCTGTCAACACATGGACAAAATCAAAGCAACAGCAGCATGGTGGCATCTGATTTCATAGAAAAGATACCAACTCCCAAATAACTGAATAGCCAAAGCTCTACATAAAAGAGCTAATATAGATGTCAGCTTTAACAGTATGATGTTCGGGAGTATTTTGAATGTAACTTGTTGAGAATCTCCTCTATAATAAGGAATATCTGTCTATCATGTTTTCCTGTCCTCACTGCCCTGCTTCTTGATAACAGCCCGTGCAGCTTGCTCTGGGACACGTGATGGGTCTGATAAAATACTTGTAGTGGTACTCATGTGTCGCAAGGCATTCAGAACAGCTGAAAGAAAGGGATACAACAAGTCACAGCCATACCAAAAAAAAAAACGAAAAAGAAAAACGTGCACACAGTTACCATTTGACTAGTACAAGTTATGTGCCATAAAAATCTTAAAGCAAGAGTCCCATAATGGGACTGCTTCTGTACTGAAAAAAATATCCAGGAATTCAAGACAAGACCATCTTTACCTTTTAACTTTGGAGTGTTGAAATCATCTATGACATTCTTAAGCAATAACAAGATGTTCAAATTATCGGCTTGGACATACTGGATGTCAGCTTGGTACCAATATAATTTTAGGACCAACAAGGTATCATCAGAAATCTTCTTGCACAAAACCCCATGCTGATAAGACTTTCCATTTTGGAGGAACCAAACTGATACAACAATCCATTCAGGACTAGTGATAACAATATATTCAAGATGGTCCCTATAATGGTCATATTGGACATCAGACCGATAACATTTTCATTTCTGGATCAAATATACATCACAAGAAGACTTTTGGTGAAGACCCAAAGGCAATATTACTCCTCATTCGGGAGGATTAGCAATAACATGATTATTAAGACAGTGACAGTGGCAGCCATACTGGGCATCAGATTAGTACCATTTTCATTGAGGACAAACTATACATCATAAGAAATCTTCTGGTGAAAATTTCATCAACATTGCTTTTCATTCAAGAGGATTAGCAAATACAAGATTTTCAAGGTCACCACTTTGGTAGCCATACTGGATTGGCACCATTTTCATTTAGGACCAAGTACACATCATAAAAAGTCTTTCAGTGAAATCCATATGTTGATACAACCATCCAATCAGAAGAAGTAGTGATAACAAGATTTTCAAAATGGCCACTGTGGTGGCCATATTGGATATCCAAGTGGACCCATTTTCATTTAGGACCAACTAAATCATGTGATGAACATATGTGTAAAATTCCATGGCAATCCTCCAAGTTGTTTAGGAGTAAGTAGCTATAACAAACTTGTGCTAACAGATGGATTTATGATACACATCATATCCCATAAGCTCTTCTGGTCTCTGACCAGCAGAGTTAACATCCAAAGCAAGTAAGGAGAGGTCCACAAAAAGCTCACTCTTGTGTCATTAAAACTGAATGAAGATTGGTGCACAAAGATAAAGCTTGTACAGCAGTATGTCTAACTTCTTTTAATGGATCATTTTTGGTCAGGTATACAGTCACATGTGGTTTACAAATATGGAACTCATGATTAAATTTTAGTAAATAGCAGTCACAGGCTATACTCTTAACTGAAATTTTAAAGGTCTCTTTCCCTGGAGGTACATGGCATAATCCATATAATAATTTAATATAATAATGTTGAAAAAACTGATTAAAACAAAGATTCTAAAATCTAATATGCAATAAGCCTTTCATTATGCTGCTGTTAGACCCTGAAATGGGTAATTTTACCAAACCAGTATTTTGCTTACATTCCATGGCAGTTTGCATCATCTATCATCTTGGTCATTTTCATTTATGGTAGAAATCCATTCAGATTTTGTACTGGTCTTTCATCCATTGTTTCCTTGCATTTTTGATCATCAGGAATGAAATGGGAATCAAATTGATGGAATCAGGTTTTACATTTTTGAGATTTACTGTAAGGGACTTTTAACTTTCTGCTTTGTCTGATTAACAGTACAGGGGGAAAACAAGCACAGAATTTATGACAAGAGGCAAAAGTGGGTCTGAAATTCCTCACCTTGGGCAGTTGACATTTATCACCTGGGGAATGTAATTCACACACATATTGAATTTGTAGAAGGGAATAAAAAGCTTGAGCACATGGTTGCTGCATTATCTATCAACTCATTCAGCCCCAACACTTAAATGCATCACTGCTGTTATGCCCAAGCAGCACTAAGCTGTGCTTAGCTGCTTATGCCCCACCAAGTTAGAAAATTCTAAAGATATTCAATTGCTGAACATATCTTTGCTCTTCTTCTCAAGAAACTCTTTGTTTTCGCTCTCACAATCATCAAATAACACTATGAAATCTGACATCATTTTTCATGAATGAAACACATGAAGTAAAACTGTTCTTAATTAGTAACCTTGGTTTTTACGAATAGTTCATATTTAAACAAAGTAAAAAAAAATTTCTGATTGGTTCAATATTGTCAGACTCTTGGAAAAACCCCATTTGTGACCAACCAGATGGGTTTTTACTACCACCCATTCACCATCAATGAAGGCAGGATCAGCCATTGAATGCAGTAAGCAAACCATGAGTATAGGCGGGATTGGCCACTGAATGCAGTAAGCAAACCATGAGTATAGGTGGGATCGGCCACTGAATGCAGTAAGCAAACCATGAGTATAGGTGGGATTGGCCAATGAATGCAGTAAGCAAACCATGAGTATAGGTGGGATCGGCTGCTGAATGCAGTAAGCAAACCATGAGTATAGGCAGCATCTGCCACTGAATGCAGTAAGCAAACCATGAGTATAGGTGGGATTGGACACTGAATGCAGTAAACAAACCATGAGTACAGGTGGGATTGGACATTGAATGCAGTAAACAAACCATGAGCAAAGGTGGGATTGGACACTGAATGCAGTAAGCAAACCATGAGTATAGGTGGGACAGGCCACTGAATGCAGTAAGCAAACCATGAGTATAGGTGGGATCAGCCACTGAATGCAGTAAGCAAACCATGAGTACAGGTGGGATCGGCCACTGAATGCAGTAAGCAAACCTTGAGTATAGGTGGGATCGGCCACTGAATGCAGTAAGCAAACCATGAGTACAGGTGGGATCAGCCACTGAATGCAGTAAGCAAACCATGAGTATAGGTGGGATCGGCCACTGAATGCAGTAAGCAAACCATGAGTATAGGCAGCATCTGCCACTGAATGCAGTAAGCAAACCATGAGTATAGGTGGGATTGGACACTGAATGCAGTAAGCAAACCATGAGTATAGGTAGGATTGGACATTGAATGCAGTAAACAAACCATGAGTATAGGTGGGATTGGACACTGAATGCAGTAAGCAAACCATGAGTATAGGTGGGATCGGCCACTGAATGCAGTAAGCAAACCATGAGTATAGGTGGGATCGGCCACTGAATGCAGTAAGCAAACCATGAGTACAGGTGGGATCGGCCACTGAATGCAGTAAGCAAACCTTGAGTATAGGTGGGATCGGCCACTGAATGCAGTAAGCAAACCATGAGTACAGGTGGGATCGGCCACTGAATGCAGTAAGCAAACCATGAGTACAGGTGGGATCGGCCACTGAATGCAGTAAGCAAACCATGAGTACAGGTGGGATCGGCCACTGAATGCAGTAAGCAAACCATGAGTATAGGTGGGATCAGCCAATGAATGCAGTAAGCAAACCATGAGTATAGGCAGCATCTGTCACTGAATGCAGTAAGCAAACCATGAGTACAGGTGGGATCAGCCAATGAATGCAGTAAGCAAACCATGAGTATAGGTGGGATTGGATCCCTCCCCCATGCCCACTTGATTCATTTGTTTATACATTTAAGGTACATGCAAATGTCCCTTCATAGACGGTGCTATCAAGCATCGTAAAGAGTAGCAAGGTTCTGAATATAACGGTTATCAAATCTGATTTTTTTTCAATGTCTGTCAATGTCTTTCTTGCATCTGTTTGCAAGCATAAACTTACATTTTTGCCTTTGATTTAGTACTGCATTTTTTAACAAAAGAACAGTTCATTGTTTGGTTTTGGTTCAACTGTAAATTTGAAAATAGTTTTTATTATGCTCATTGTAATTATTATTCTAATGCACCTTGTGAACTTCCTCTTTAGTTGCATTGTACTGAGTAAACTGGCACACCTTAGAACATTTAAATTTAGTATTTTATTTTATGATGTCGTAGTATTTTGTTTAAAACATGTACCAAATGCTTCCTTATTGATGGCTTTATGAAATTGGTGACTCTGACTGTGGCAGCCTTGTTTGTAGTTGTGTACAGGCTCTTAGTTCATTTTTTTGCCACTGTTGATTACAACTGAAACATGTTTTGTGATGCGGCACATATTTCATAGTTGTGTATTTGTCACGTTCATTAAGGATAAACTTGAACTATCTCTCTGATACGGCATTGTTGCAAAGCATCTTTGTTATGTAGTTTGTGATTGTGTTGAACTTTGGGACAAGACTGGATTTCATCATGCTTTTTGGCTTTCATGCAGAAAAATTTCCAGCTACAGATATCAGAAAATGTTCAGCCTCTGCCCAAAGGAGGACCCAAATCTTGGGTCACTATTGATTTTTTTTCATCCATTTTCATCCATTTGTATGAGAGCTTTGTGTAATTTCTGAGTCAGTGAACATTATTTTGAATAGATCTGAAAAACGATCTGCTACCATAAATGTGAGATTATATCTGGCTAAAAAGTTGGCAAACAGTGTCTCAGCATGAGTATTTGTATCGACATTTGATGCAGGTTCCACAAACATGGATTTCAGTCATGTCGTATTTGTTGTCACATTTAACATGCTGCATCATGAGTAATGTCGTTCTAGACACCATAACAGATTTTAAAATATGCTTTATGGGAAAGGTAGAATAAATATTTACGTCCATCAAACTTAATTCTAACCAATGAAATTCCAGCTTCCATCCATCAATGAATATTATGAAATATTTTGGTTCCTGAGATTTTGGTGTTTCAGTATTGTGAGATAACACATACTTAGACATGTCAACATACTTTAAACACCGAAGCGAAATTGACCGTTTTATGCTGATTGGGTTGCTTAGTACTCCAGGCATAATCAATTATTCTCTTAAGTTCTTTTGGAATTCTGATTGTACATAGCAACTAAATAGTCTTACACTGCTGTAGCTGGTTCAGTCATGTGATCACAGATATAATTACCATAAATATACTACACTGCAAGCAAGATGTAAAAAAAAAAAGTAAAAAAAATAAAAAATAAGAATTTTCAATAATACAGTGTGACCACGCTAAAACACGGTGGTTAGGGTCCATAGAACCTGACCATATTATAGACCAAACCATGTTATGACAAACTAAGTCTGTTGGCTGAAGAAAATGATGCATGTACCTAAAAGAATGGCTTGGGGGGGGGGGGCAAAATGTGCTTTTGACTAGATCAGGCCAAACTAATCTGAAATACATATTGACAACTTATATTTGTGTAGTAAAATCAACTCTGTTAAGTACTGAACATGTATATAAAAAAAATCTATGAATTGGAATATAGATCACATTATGAAATTCATGAATGCGTTACATCTCATTAGAAAACACAAATAACACATATATATAAAAATGGTGGCCCTCATCTGATCTGTATCTGATTGTCACTGCCAATTCACTATGATATTATCGCCTGTAGCACGTGGATATAGTTGTTTAAATGCTACATGTACATGTACTTAAATTTGGCCTAGATTTTGGTCAGCTGGAGACCACTCAAATCTTGCCGAGGCTATTCATAGGGAAATTAAAACATGAACAAATTAAAAAGTTCATTCCATGTATGATTGAAATCAGAAGACATATTAGATCTAGAGTGGCAACATGCAATTGTTGCCAAACAGACAACACAGACAACACAAAACACATATGGCCAGACAAGCTAATAACCAATGGCAACAGAAATAACAGACTGTATACTCTTGCATTAAAGCAGTAAATACTGCAGAATAACATCAATAAATTTGCAGGTTACAGTATCCTAACCTTGTTGTGCAGTGAACAAGTAGTTACCTCCCCTGTATGGTGTAATAACTTACTTGGACGGAGAGACACAAGAGAACAGTGCTGATCCAGCCAGGCAAGAACAGTCCGACACAGCTCATCCACACTAGCTGTCGAAACCATACTGTTGTATGAATCAAAAAGTTTTCTGATAATAATTGAAAACTGTCAGCAATTAAGGAAATTAAGATAGAATTCATTTAATATATTATTATTTCTATCCGGACATTTCTTTTGCTCATTAATTCACAGGCTAGCATAAAATACAATCAGTCATTTCTGAGAAATAAAGCATCTTCTAAACATTCCACAGTAATTATGTGTAGTTACAGAGATTCTAAACAGTACTTCTGGATGAACACATCTCATTTTTCTCATCATAATATTTTTCAATTTGAGACTAGATAATATAACTCAATACACACAAGATGAATGATGTAGAGTCATTAATTTGGATGTGGCCTGGAATATCAATACACCCAGATGTGAATGCTATGAGAAATTTGATAATGATACACAAATATGGCCACATTCATAGACCCCATCCAATAAAGCTACACACATGATGCACAAACACAATAAAAAATAGAACAAATGCACAGGTTAAATGCATGCATTAGTCCACCCACAATTCCATAAAAAGGTGACCAAAGGCAGAATCCAGTTTCTCTTGCCACCAATATTTTCTGATCTCTGCTTGGGTAGGATCAAAAGATCAAAATGATAACAAAACAGACTTGTTCTGTTGGTTACACTCTGTGCTGCATGAGTAGCAGCTCAACACTTAACTAGGTAGGTCCCAGCAAAAAGACGGAAAAAATGGCCATTCAGTAATAAGGAAAACATGATGACTCTGTTAACTGAAAATGGTACCTAGAAAGAGGTATATACCCTCAGGCTATGAGAGATAGCTACATTCTCAGAGTTTAAAGAAAACCAATCACCTGATCATTTAATGATGAAACATCTATGTATGAAGAAAGGATACAATCCAGAATTTCCAGTTCTGTAGTGTCCTGTTCTTGACATATTCCTCAAACATTTCCTTCATTTGATCTGCCCTTTGTCGTGTCACTGGCACCCCAGTAGCCGGTAGCTGGGCCTGACATTGACTGAAATAAACACAAGATTTCTGGTACTAATATACATACATTTATCATGTTAAAAATTTAGTCATAGCTGCGATCCTTCCCTGCATGAAAAAAGCAAACCTGGCAAGCCATAAAATAAAATTCTTCATACAACCTCACCTGTTCCCTCTTCCATGAAGACAAGCATTTTAGCAAAAAACAAAAAAAAAAAAAAAGATATAACTGTATTGCCACTTGGAGGATAGAGTCACCTGCTGCTTAAATGAAATAAAAGAATTGTTTATACTCATTTGGCATATTACAGCCTTTTTTTACATGCTTTAGAAAAAAACGATCCATCAACATAAACTCTATCTCAGATGGGGAAAAATATATAACTTGTTACTGATTATCATTGTCTTTCACCCTGGCAATATAAATGACTGGAGGTATAATCAAAGCCATCTTAAGCTGCTGCCTATGGGAACAGGCCAAACTGGCCCTTGAAATGGAGGCTCAATTATCAAACTTGGTGTCTGAACAAATAGTGTACATCAAACACAATGTTTGAAAATTTGGTTCAGAATCAATTTTTGGATTAAAAGCAGTTACCCGATGCTTGAATGCCTGTTAATATTCTCATCTCACAGATGGATACTGAATGAATATCTGGTATGTACATTACGACTATTCATTTTTCTTCTATTAAATACTCATCAAATCTATGACCAGCAGAGCTAAATACAATAGGGGTAATGAAAGGAATGGGTTTTCAAACAAACTGAATGCTATATTTCTTTACAACAATTTGTAAACAAAGCAAGTGAAGAATTTATTCTTGCAATGTTACATATCTACTTCTATCATGCCATAAAAAAGTCCATTTCCTTTTCGACATCTTACTTGAACTTTCTCAGCCGAATTATCATGACTGATACACATTCACAAAAGAACTGTTTCAGTGACCTATATATAATTGTGTTAAAGCTGTGGTTTGCCTATATAAACTCTATGTTTGCTTGGAAACTCAGAATCTGACAGTAGAGATCTTAATGACAATCTAAGTTAAAAGTAGGAATAATTCAGAATTGTCAGCCATTACAAATGGAAAAATTCTCTATTGGATATTTAGAGAAGTCTCCTGTTGTCATTATATTCTAATAGTTCTACTTTGGAAAATCACTGCCAAACACCAAAATAATGTATTTTTGATGGCATAAGGGATTCATATTCTGAAGACAACATCCACAAATGCATAATTTAGTATTAAATAAAATACTTGATGCCTGTACTTTGGCAAAAAATTGTGCAAAAGAGGATGTTGAGAATTATTAAAGGAAACAAATGATAATGTCTGTAAAACTAAACTTAAATGATACGATAAAAAAGAACTTTTTAAATACATAAATTAAATACAAAAATTAATGGTCTTGATTTAGCCATAGTTTGATTCATAAAGGTAATATTTATACCTGTCTGCTCTCTTGGTTAATACTGTATCCACTCTATTTTGCCTGCTAATTTCCTGCTTTGATCCACTACTTTTCTGGCCAACCCTCTGAAAACATTAGTAGTCACAATGATCCTACACAAAAATAGCCAAGCAAAAACCCTGAAGCTGTGGCAATGGATAGATGGACAAACTGATGGAGAGTATTACAATATCCTTGGCACCATTCTAAAAAGTCATAGGATAATTCTCTGATGCTGGCTGCTTTAATGAAATGCCTTTACATGTTAGGCCTTTCAGTCTGACAATGACCATATTTCACTGCCAGTGTAATGGGTGGTAACAGACCTGTAAGCTGTGTTAATGTAGTAACAGCACCACTCAAACACAGCACAACTAAGTTAAATTTTACAAACTTAATATCTAGATTCTAAAAATGAGGTGTTTACATTTCCATCTAGTGAAAAAAAAATGCATGATGATTTGTTCTGATAACAAAATCACATTATACGCATCAGCTTAATAATCTTCTTGTAGAAACTTGTCCGACATGGCTAACTCCGAACATTATTTACCAATGCATCTCAGTGACCAGGACCTTTGCTCAAAGAATGCAGTCTTGAACTCTAGTTACTCTGCAGGAACCATTTTCTTATTATAGTTGTTATGACCATAACCACAAGACCACAGAAACGATAGGCTTTTTACTGCCTTAAGTGTGAGCTATCAATCAGATGTGGTAAAAGAACTTGCTCTAGAATAAAAGTTATTCTGCAAAACCCATTTTTCTTTGAACTGCAATGACCCTGACCTTTGACTCCAACCTCAAATGACCTTTTTGATACCTTACATGCAAAAACCCTCCAAAAACTTTCATTCACAAAATGACCTTGACATTTAAGCTTTTGACCCGCATAATGACAGACTTCTTCCTTACCCTATGATAATGCAAGCTTTTGACCCCCATAATGACAAGACTTCTCCCTTACCCTACGATAATGCAAGCTTTAGGCCCCCATAATGACAGACTTCTCCCTTACCCTATAATAATACAAGCTTTTGACCCCCATAATGACAGACTTCTTCCTTACCCTACGATAATGCAAGCTTTTGACCCCCGTAATGACAGACTTCTTCCTTACCCTACGATAATACAAGCTTCTGACCCCCATAATGACAGACTACTCCCTTACCCTACAATAATGCAAGCTTTTGACCCGCATAATGACAGACTTCTCCCTTACCCTACGATAATGCAAGCTTTTGACCCCCATAATGACAGACTTCTTCCTTATCCTACGATAATACAAGCTTTTGACCCCCATAATGACAGACTTCTTCCTTACCCTACAATAATACAAGCTTTTGACCCCCATAATGACAGACTTCTCCCTTACCCTACGATAATGCAAGCTTTTGACCCCCGTAATGACAGACTTCTTCCTTACCCTACGATAATACAAGCTTTTGACCCCCACAATGACAGACTTCTCCCTTACCCTACGATAATGCAAGCTTTTGACCCCCGTAATGACAGACTTCTCCCTTACCCTACGATAATGCAAGCTTTTGACCCCCATAATGACTTCTCCCTTACCCTACGATAATGCAAGCTTTTGACCCGCATAATGACAGACTTCTCCCTTACCCTACGATAATACAAGCTTTTGACCCCCATAATGACAGACTTCTCCCTTACCCTACGATAATGCAAGCTAACCACAAAGTTTGGTCTAGGTTTGTAATGTTGCATTTTCCTTCCTTCAGTCACAGTGACCTTCAACATTGTCCTTTTAACTCTGAAACTAACAGGCTTTTTCCTGATCCCAAATGTAAGCGATCTATAATATTGCTGAAGGCATGTGTTATAGAAATGAACTTATCAAACAGATAATGGGAACGTTAACAGACAGACTGGATTATAGCATAATGCACTCTACTAAAAGGTAGGCATAAAAAAACAATTCTGTTTCAGCATAAACCATCGGCAGCTTGTATACCCTTACTGATTTCAAAAATGCAAGGACATTAAAAAAATGTACAAAACTTATTCATTTCATTCACTTATTTATAATTTCTAACTTGACTGTCACCAAGTGGCCCCTAACATTGTCATTTTCTCTGTGTTTAAAACCAAACAAAAGTTTTCAATGTTGAGGAGCCTATGCACTGTCATTTCTAAATGCTGGGCAAGTCCATTTTCAGTGAAGGGGTGGATGTAATGTCTATACACATATAGAAGGTAAACACTTTGTTATCTGCATCCAATGTATGACATATCTAATTCTAATATTTAAAAAACAATGGAAGAAAAGGAGGTAAAAGATATCCCTTACATGTCAACAAGTTGAACTTCCATTAGATATGAAACAAGATGGTGACATTGTTAGAGACCACTTGGTGGCAATCAAGTTAGAAAATTATAAATTGGTCAGGAGTAAGTTATGTGCATTTTTTATATCCTTGGTGCTTTCTTTTTTAAAATTGGTAGTAGGCTAAAACTATAAAATCTCATTTGCTTGATTCTTTATTTTTGTGCCATCAGTGGTAAATATATGAATAATAGGTCACGTGACAACTTTAAATGGTACAAAAAAGATGTAGTGTTACCTGATAGCATTATTAAGGGATTCAATTTCCTGCCGGAGGATATCAGCTTCATTCTGCATCTGTGCTCTCTCCTGCTTAAGCTTCTTACAGTATTCAGCAGCTGTAACACATATACACACACAAAGGTACAAATTTTTCAAGCATGGAGTTGGTTTGGTTTGGTGCTTTACAGCACAGCAATGCTAGTAGGTTATTTAGTACCAAGGCAGTGCCTTGTCCATGGGTTCAGCACAGCAGTTTGATGCAGGCTTGTCCAATGTTAGGAATCAAACCTGCACCCTTTTGGTCATTAGTCAGGCATGCTTACCTATGATTTTGTATGATAATATACTTCAGCACATACATGTGTTACACAACATTTGACTCTTCCAAGTAAAGACACTATTTTGACCACAGCACTATGTCAAAGTGTTAACTCCCTAAATTACAATCAAAGCAGAACATAATAATGGCTATACATACCTGAAAAATGTTGATGCATGTGGCTTCACTCCAATCAGTGATGCTGCCAAGCATATGACTGACAGGATAATACAATTTCCATGACTTTTGCTTACGGATGGGGTGAGGTAAAATTTATTGTCAGAGTTAAAAGGAATAATTATATTGCACTCAGCATTACAGGTACACTCTCTTTAATTTCCTAACCAAGCCAGTGTTAGGTATTTTTCTATGGTACTAATGGTAGGTGGAATATCTATATAGCATATCTCAATTACACAATGAAATGCTTTAAACAACACAACCTGCCGATTCACAGATCTGAAATACTTCAAAAATATTATGGACAATACACACCTAAAACAATGACTATAGTATGGGCAATAGACCACCTACAACACTGACAATATTATGGGCAATAGATCACCTACAACACTGACAATATTATGGGCAATAGATCACCTACAACACTGACATTATTATGGGCAATACACACCTAAAACACAGACAGTAGTATGGGCAGTACACAGCTAAAACACAGTCAAAAAATATAGGCAATACACACTCAAAACAGAGACAATATTATGCACAATACACACCTAAAACAGAGACAATATTATGCACAATACACCACCCACAACACAGACACAGGGGCAATACACCATCTACAACACAGACAATATGCTTGGATACTGGATTCATAGCTACTCATCAATTTAAATGATCTTGTTTAGTCTAATCCAACAGTTTCCAACCTTTTTGGGCTATGACCATAAAAAATAGTTTTTCTGTGCCTAACAACCCTATTTCCACATTTTGATAAGTTTTGCTGCCATCCTCCCAAAAAATCCTGGTGACCCTCAACAATGTCCTCACGACCTGAGGATTGGGAACCACTGTTCTAATCAGATACCAGAAGGTAAGGACTAAAGAAATTGTGTCATACTGCATACGAATCTAACATACAGTTTCACATTAAACAACAATAAGGAAGAATACCCTGGAAGTTAAAGTTGACAGTGCAGTATGAGAACAGTTTTTACCCAAAACCTTTAGTTGACACATTTAAAGCATCCACAATACTTAAGTTACTCACAACAGCATAGTGGAAAATATCAAAGAAGGGAGATGACTAATGTGTAATGCTGATAAATATTGTGTATTAAAAATGCTTTAATCGGAAATCATTTTGACGACATTAGCTGATTAAAATCATGTCTAAAAAATTTTCTAATCATGTCAGAAATGCCGATTCTCGAGTTGTAACAAGTTCATCCCATCAGATGCATACATGCTCATATCATCAGTTCACATATATTTCACTCATAATAAAATTTATCTGTATCTCGATAATGTACACCACTCGCAAAGTTTGATTAAAAAAATGATAAAAAAATGAATAGCTCAAGTGTAGACAATTTCAAAGAATCAGACACTTCATTAATATGTATGAACTCAACTCATAATTACATTCTTTCGACATATTTTATCAAGTTTAATCAAAACTGGATAACAAATACAGTATAAAAAGTCTGGACAATAGTACACCTCATTAATACTGGTGGATTTTGCTAATTATTGAAATTGTGCCAGATTTTGATTATATAAAGCTGTACTCCAAGTTTGTTAAAATTCAGATCAGAAATATGGCTTCCAGGTGATGTCATGCTATACGGATGACCGAGGATGGATACAGGATCATACAGCCAGGTGAGTAAAAGTAAAAATGGTTTTCAAGGATAACCTACTTATGATACCCTACTATAAATATATGCATTGAAGTGGTAAAATTATAGAATTCTTGAAACAGTACAATCAATAATCTTCAAAAATTTAACCTGCTTTTAGGAAATAAAGATAAACATACAATCAAATCTTACTCTATTCTCAATATTAATGATGACTATAAAATAATGAAATTGTTTGTCTAAAACAACAAAAAAAGTAAGATTCATAAATGGTTCAAATGAATGAACAGTTAACTGAACATATTTTTCAGTTTAAATCAAAGGCAGTGAAACCAAAGATTTTGAGTTATGTGACCACTCTTGGGAACACAACTATTGCATAACTTTAGCTGTACTTACCTCTGCTTTACAAAGAAATGTTTTTATTCTATGGTTAAAACTCAAAGAGTTACAAATATGGTTTTTCAAAATGTCATAGGTTTTATAGATGAATTTTCTAAATTCAGAAGTGACTCACATCTTATCCAGAAAGCTGTGCTGGACCTTTTTCATACTCATGGCATAACAATATACAGGCACTATGAAAACCTTCTGCATATACATTTATACACATTCAATGAAATTTTAGATAGGCTCACATACATGTACATTAGTCACAAAAAAATTTGACAGTTTGTAACAGGTAAGAATTTTTTTTTTACTGGAAATGTATAAAAAATTGGCCTCATCAAAAATGACAATTTTGGCCCTTTTTTTTCATCTCTGTCACACTCTGTGGTGCATAAAATGATCAAAAAAAATGTGATCATTACTGCAGATTATATTGTTATTGTCATAGGGTTTAACGCCATTTTTCAGCACAAGATAGGCTATACATGGCGGCCAGTATCAATGGTGGAGGAAGAACCCAGGAAAACCCCCGGAAAGAACCACCAACCCATGTGAAGCTACTGGCTAGCCTTCTCACATACCCACACTGGCCAAACCTGAGACTCGAACCCATGCAGACAGAGGTGAGATGGCAATGATTTGTAACGGTGAGTGATTTAGACCACTCGGCCACTAGGGGCCCCCCTGCAGATTATGAACAGACAGAATTAAGCATGTCCCATGCTTACCAAGTAAAGTGCACTTATTGCCAAAATAGCATAAGATCATCAATTTTGTTGACTGATAGACATGTCAGGTTTTGATTAGCTTTGGCACCTACTTAGAGCACATTGTTGATGAAATGTAAAAAAGAGAGGATGAAATTTACCGAACTGCCAACCTTCCAGTCTCGCAATTAGTGAAAAGAGGGATAAAAATTAGTGAATTTTGAACACAGTGAAAAATTATACCATGACACTAGCTCCATCAGCTATGATGGTCAGTACTGCATTATATGAAAATCCCAAAATAAAACTAAAACATATTAATTACACTGATTACATGTACAAATTTATTTGCAGCCAAATTTACTGATATACACAAACTTCAAGCTATTTGTCATAATATGATGTTGTGGCAGACTTCCTCAATTGGGCTATGGTAAATTTGTTTTCAAAACAGTTCAGGCTTCTTGCCTGCTGTTTAATCTTCGTGACTAAAGTTGTTAGCACCTAAGAAGGCACTAAAGTTTGTCTTATTTTTCTGAACAATAGGAAATACTCTTTCACTGTCACTGTTGCTGATCTCCAACTGAGAAAGGCAGGTTATATTCAACAAGAAAACTCACAAACAATGCTTCCACATTGGTAGCTTGAAGGACTTGAATAGGTGGCTTCAAGTACTTCAGAGCTGAAATCTGCTGTGGGTGCTCTTCATTTTCCCAATATCTATATGCTTTTTGCTAGCAGTGTGTTTTTTCATATCATTCTGCCACATGCCCACATATATATTATTATATAGTACATGTATGATAGGTAAATTGTAAGCAACGATACAAGCCCCTGTGTACATTCCCAATTCTAAAATTTGCGGCACACTACTGTGCAAAAAGCATAACGTCCATCAATGTTTCATGGCTGAATGCAAGGCCAATTTTTGGTGTACTCCAATCTATACTTCACTTTTTGTGGAAGACATATCTTTTCCCTTGGAGGTGAAAACATTTTAACTGTAGTGTAGCTTAATTACAAAATGGTATTAATCCAGAAGATGAAGCATTGACTGATTAACGATTGCTGGTGTCAGCGCATGCGCAGTAAAATATGAACTCAAGCAAATTACAATATATGCTAATCTTTCAATATCTCAAAAATTTCCCCACTCAAAAAAGCTGTCTTCATTTAGTGTTTGTTTAAAAAAAATTACAGTTGCTATGACTATGTACATGTGCCATTTTTAAAAAAATCAGTTGGGCCCCAGTTTTGTTCATGAGCATTTGTAAAACTTCTGTTCTAAAAATAGATTATATACTTTATAATGCTTGCTACAGGGCAAACTATAACAACTGGATATAGTTCTACTAACATTGCAACTACCAAATACAGGGCCATTATTGGCATCAGTGACCACTGCTGCTATTCTTACTAGCTCTTAAGCTGAATTTGGGAATTTGTGATTGCATGCGGCGCGAATCTGTGAATCACTATCGAGAGTTGTGAAATTCATGCCAAAATCTTGAGGGTTGGCAGGTCTGAATTTACAGCAAAAACAGCACTGCAGTTATTTCACACCTTGTGATTATACTGCATGAGACGTTGCTTAATTGGTGGAATTAAAGTCTACCCAAAGTGGTCATAAATGCTTATCTGCTGATGGATTACTTGGAGAATAATTGAAACAGACCACAAATTTTGATCACTCTTTCACCGAGTCTTGGCTTGGCTAATGTGGCTAGTGAAAAAGCTTGCCAGTAGCTTCCTGTAGGTTGGTAGCTCCTCCCAGGGCTTTCCCAAGATTCTTCCTCCACCAAATATACTAGCTGCAATGTATACACTATCAAGTGCAGACGAATGGCATTAACCTCACAAACAAATCAAAATTTTATTCCTAAGTAATAAATCTGTATCTACCCATTCATTTCTAATGCATAATTTTAAAAAAATCCAAGTCAGATTTGGCATGTCCATCATTTTATTCTTGATTCTACCAAGATCTGCTGCATGTTGCTATCAAGACACTTTGCGAACAAATATAAGTAACTTACAATGCATGTTGGTTGAATTGAAAATGGTTCCAGAATCTGTTATTAAAACTCGTCTCAAGCTGACTAATTATTCAAACACCTCTCTAGTGTCCAGTGAATGACAGAAATAATGGATCACTTGGAAACCTTGGCTTTGTCCCACAGAGTAGATGACAAATTTGTGATAGCTTTTGAATTTTGAAGAAATTGGGCTCTGAACCAATCTACCATTTATTGATGTGGGAAAACATGATTTATCTGAATATATTATGATAATTGCTTCTATTTTTTGCACCTTAATTTCACAAGGTAGTTATGTGTTCTGAATTAGCATGCAGACACAAACATCAGATATGCTTTATATGGAAACTATTCCAGGTATATTTATCAATTTTGATGAAAATTTCAGCTTCTTTACTTTCTCCAGCTACTTTTACAGTTGTCTGAATATTCAGTGGAAGTCTGAGTCAACACTATTCTAATGAAATACTTCCCTGAAAGTTCTGTCTCTAAATACATTATAAACACTGGCCATACAGCTAGTTATATGTAACAGAAATGATCAAGTCACACAATATCTATATGAGTACATTTCTAGTTTATACAACATTTTGTTAAACACAATTATAATTTATGTTAAAACCATAATTACCATTACATGTCAACATAAATGATAGGGTCATCATCCTACTTTTATATGCGCAACCCGTGGCGGTCAAGCTTTGGGAGGTATTTTTCGACAGGAAATCAAAGTATCTAAAAAGGAGCATATTATAATCAGCTGAGGGGGAGGGGAATCCCCAAGAATACAATACTTACTCTTCTGAAGCATAGCCGCCTTGCTGACTTTAGCATTTGGATTTTGACTGAGGGATGGAATCAATGTATGAAGCATATCAAAACCACTCTGCAACAGAGAAAAAAATAACTTGGCAATTTTTTGAGAGATATTCTTCCATTCTTCCTGTAAAAGTTATGTCCCTGGAAAGGTTTCCACAAATGTTTACATTACCTTTGTCAAACTGTTTAAAAATGACATGCAATATAACAAATCCATAATGATTAGGAAAACTTTTAAGTTACATCTAAATAACCCTGTGAACAACTAGAAACACATCAATACAACATGATGCAATTATTGTTGTAACCTAAAGTCAAATCTACTGGCCTCTTTCCTAGCTACTGATAGAAGTGTTTTGTGAGCTCTTAAGTACAACTGAAGTTTAAAAGAGTAAGACATGAAGACAGCCAGACACAACCTCAATTTTATTTAACTTATACAAGCTAGAAAGAAAGAAAGAAAAAAACCCTGATCAACACAACTAATTGGCACAACTAACAAGTTATAATCCTATGCTGGCACAATTTCCTTTAGATTACGCAACTAACGAGTCTAAACTGTCTAGGATCCTTTGCTTGCACAGCTCCATTCAGTATTTAACATATTTAGTATTTTGAGTTTAGAGATTAAAAAACTTTGTTAATTCTGACATAATTGCACTTTAAAAAATATTCACTGTTATTTCCAAAACCATTCTAAATGTGCTTGTACTCCATGGTCTTGATTTCTGTTCAACTTTTTATGCCAGACTCCACCTGGTCTGTTAATTTATAGCATAAAATTTACAAGGAATGAAATGATGAATTGTATTCAGTAAATTAATACATTTTTCACTTTCAATAGAAAAGAATATTATTTGGCAAGAACTGATGTCCATTTAGCTTTCCATAAAAAAACAAGTTTTCCTACCGTTACTCTTGGATCTCACGCTATTTATTTTGCTAAACATAAACTGATTATACTGAAGACTCGTATCTTTGAAAGAACAACCAATGTACTAAAGATAAGCAGTAAAAAGGCAGAAACTTGATTACAGGGACTATCTAACAAATTTCTTTAATAACTTATTTGTTCCCAATTAAAGCTGCATACATATCTTGCCAATTTAATTAAATTAAATTTAGCTATACTAACTGCATGTCTCACTAATCTGTTAAACTAGAATACATCAAGTAAGTCTGACAAGACTGACTTTTTTACTAACTATAAAATGCAGAAATCGGACATTTATTGTTTCTGCTGGGCCAGAAAAGACTCGTATTCAGCACTGATAAATACTTCTTTTAACTGAAACCCACAAGATGTGCATTGCAATAGGCATCAAATGGGCTTGTGGCTTCTCTACTAGGGTTAGGTATCAGCGAACTAGTTCCCTGCATCAACCAAGTTAGGAGTGGACCTTTAAGTTTCATGAGTACATAAGGATTCCTAACAAACAAGTCACTTTCAAAAAGGCAAAGGGAAGAAAAAGCGAAATAATCACAATTAAAATATATGCTGAATAGCTATGACTTTGTACTAATACACAGCAAACCCATCGAGTATGAAACTCTTAATGTAACTACAAACTCTCAACTCTTATAACTTAATTCGCTCAATTCTGAAGTCATGTCTACTGGTCCATATACATAGTGATACTATGATGAAACTATATTACATGTACTGACTTGTAAGAAAATAAAGAAAAGGCCAGTATCAGATTTGAAGTATGTTAGAAATTCCAAAGCTGTTTAATGACTCCAGAACCTGAACAAAAAAGCCAAATGTGGAAATAAAGCAGATTTAATTTTCTGAGGTAAGGAGAGGAGTGGTAATGGTTGGTAGGCCTGACTACAACTGGTCCTGACAGACTGAATATCCAACAACAGTGTACAAATGTTTTTAGCTCTAGTTGACTGATGCATAAAGGCTTTACTAAATTTTATGTGACCCCTATTTTATACTATGTTCTTCATCAACTTGCCAGATTATACATTATCATTTCAAAAAGTATAATGGTTGGAAAAGATAATGTGTAATGGCTGGCAATCTTGTAAGCAATCTAACTACTCAGAATTTTGGCATGATCATTAATTACCCTATGAACTGAAGTGTGAACTTCAGGTGATTTAGCACGTCTGAAGATGTTCCCTTATAAACTAACTGAATGTTGCAAAGTTCACATTTTACCTTGTTTATTTTCTTTGACAACATGCTGCCAAACTCATGTTTGTCACAAAGTATTCTGATCAGAGTGTTCCATTATTTATTTCAGATCCAACAACTCTATTGCTTGTCCAATTAAATGCGGGGATTATCTAATTAATCTCGGAAATAATTTGTTCACAAGGATAATCAGAGTCATTTGCCTAACTTAATTTAATTACATGCTGTGATTTAATAAGGCTTTGCTGTTCTATACCATCTTAATCAGCTTGCTGTATTATAATATATATTTTAAACAGCATCTCAATGACAATGAATAAAAATATGGTGATGTTGTGAACAATATGAATTATAATGTCCTTGTGAGTGGGAGCTTGAATTTCAGGTAATTAACCAGGTTTAAAGATGTTTTTGTTTGCTTCTTTTTTAACAAACTAACACCAAACTTGCTAAGTAAACAAGAAAAATTTAATATTGATTTTCTTTTTGAATATTTGCATAAAAGTTCTGATCTAAATATTCATTAACTTATTTCTGCTCTTGTGCTATGCTGATTAAAAGCAACATTCCATGTATAATTAAGCTAATCTACATGGGCTATAACTCTGTCCAATATGTAATACATGAGACAAAACCTATAAATGAACACCTAGGTCAAAGAGACCATGTGTTTATCAAATTCCATCAGAATGTGTTTAATGGATATGCTGACTGCAAGCAACATTCCAAGTTTCCATGTGAAAAACAAAACTAAGTTGGTTCAACAAGGGCCATAACTCTGTACAAAATAGATTAGCTTACATAAGTCCATAAAAGGACCATGCAGATCTATTAGATAATGTTAATACCACATCAAATCAGTTAAATGTAATTTGAGCTATGCTGCTTACCTGCAACATCCCATGAGTTGATATGAAGTTCAGGGGCCAAAACTCTATCCAAATTGGACACTAAAAAACAAACCCCATTAATGGCACATCTGGGAATGTACACATCAATCTGTACATCTAGGTCTATGAAACAATGTACACATCAATCTGTACATCTAGCTCTATGAGACAATGTGCACATCAATCTGTACATCTCGGTCTATGAGAAAATGTACACATCACTGTACATCTAAGTCTATGAGACAATGTACACATCAATCTGTATCAGAATATGATGACTAGTTCTAGAGTTGGTTACAAACATCTGCTGCAGACGAGATTCAAGATAATTGCAAAAGGGAAATAACTCCACAAAACTTTGGCCTGAAGACACACCTTGCTGTAGTATACACAGACCTAACAAATTACATTAAAGAATGTGTTGAGGTTGCAGGACTATGCTGGTTATAAAAAACATGAACAAATGAATAAATGAAAAAGGAGGCTTTTATAGGGTTCTTGATGTGGCACGCTAATTTTAGAACTTCTGAGGTCAAATGAAAACTATTATAAACAGATGAGTTTGGAAATTATTTTACCTTAATGTTGCAGCGCCTCTTCTTTTCAGCGGAAATATGCGAGACTTTTTTTGTATCTGATTCTGGCATCTTTTCTGGATCCAGTGCATTTCCTGGGGAGGATTTCTCCTCGAACAGCTCCGACTGATTGCAAACAGAAATTAATATCTTCAATCCATGACCATTCCAAACCAATAATTTACAAACAACAAATATTCTCATCAATAAATCTAGCAACATGATCTTCAAAACATGGAGCAGTTTCAAATAAGAAAACTAGCATTTTAAGCATAATAGCTATTCCCTCGAAAGTTTTACTGTGCATTTAATAGAGAGAATGTGATGACATTGTTTATGCCATCTTAGTCGAATTTCTACGGTCCTGATTCATCAGGAGCAGCCAAGGTGAGATAAAAGCTTTAATACTGAGCTTAACCTACAGGAGAGAAAAATAGACATAAAATGTGACTGCAGACTAAGCTTCCATTATAATGGCCTTGACAACCTGAAATGATACAAACTTTACACTGCTCTTCAAGTAGAGATGCTCCCAGGATTTTATCATAAGGGGGTATATACATACCCCCTTGTTCAAAAAATAAGGGGGGAGTAGAACAAAACTGAGTGGAAGAAGGAAATGGCCAAACTTCATTATTTTTATAACACTTCAATATCCATCTCTCTTTCTTCCTTAACTACTCTGTATGACCCCTATTGAAATGAAAATCTTTAAAAGATGTTTCCTTTAGTTATATAAGCATTAATCTGTTCATTGTTTCTCAGCTTAATTGGTTTCATATCTGTGTATGAATATTGTTCTGTACTGAGAAGTCCCTTTCACAGCTCACAGGTATTGTCTTTCGGATAATTCTGCTCCAAAATAAGACTTTTCACTAACATAAGCTCTGCCAAAGTCTAACTGTCTTGAATTAGCGCTCTACTGACTACTATGCTAGATTTATTATTCCGTAATGCTGTATTAGGATTTTAAGTCCATTAATGCCATAGTCTACTTGTTCAAGTGTGCATTTTGATCATATAAATATCTTTACTTTTTAATTTCATTTTTAGATTCTTATTTATTAGATTTATCATAACCTTTATGCAAGAACTATATGGTTTTGCAGCACAAGATCCTGCATGGCTAAATTTTGACTAGAAAAGAAATGAAAAGTGCACTCTTACTTTTGAATTGTTTGTATTTTAATTGGCTTGTTTGTCTGCCTTTTCTACATTTAATCTCGAAATACCTCTGAAATGAGGGGTTGACCATCATGCAGACTGTTTCGGTCCATCCAGCATGTACATCGGATTCAAATTTAACACCAATTTTTGGTTCAAAATCACTCACTGGCATCTCCTTTAACACTTTCCAGGTCCTATAATCCGATATACTTCCTGACTTGATAAAATAAACTGCCTTCATTACTATTATGTCTAACTAAATCGTCATCTATAGATGAACAACGCTGGGAATCGGCCATTTTGGGTCTTCTTGATATCTCGTATTACAAACGCGCATTTGTAAAACTTCCTTTATGCAAGGTTCAAACTTCATCACAATGCTTGTTTCGGGGCTCAAAGTGCCAATCAAATTTAGATTAACAACCATTCATGTCAAGCTGAAGAAACCACATGTGTAAATAGTTGCAAAAAAATACACATCGCAACAAGTACTTCAATATTTTGACCATTTCTACAAGTACTTTACGGGTGAACTGCTGAATAAAGTTGCAAACTGTGGGGATTACATTTTCATGTGTGCAACTTGAAATTAATTTGAGTGAGTTCTCACGTATCACCACTTTCCAAGTGCATGAATTCGTACAAATTCTGCATGAATCATGCAATCACATGCCCTGGTAACATCTCTGTTCCAAGTCAATATCATCAACTTCAAAAGCCGCAATTCACAATTGCCAATTTACGCAAATTTATTTCAACACAATAAATGAGACCTAGCAAAAGATTCTTGAATTAAACATCAAAGAACTAAATAATGATCTCAAACTTAAGTGAGAATATGTTGCTATAATGGGTTAGGATGCTTGAGTAAAACATTTACTATTGACAGGACCATATATATATATATATATATATATATATATCTTTTCCTTTATAAAACCCTAACAGATGGAGATTCTCAAGATAAGCCCATCTTACATTTTTCAAAAACATGTAGACATATTTATTCTGCTTGACTTAATGTCTCATGATTAAATTAGCAAAGTGTACATGGCTTAAACACTGACCTTCGCTTCTTCAAAGTTTATGGTACTGAAGCTACCAGGGCTACTGTCTGGACTGTCCACCCTGATAGGGGTAGCTGGACTATTCACTTGTAGACACATCGGGCTTCCTTTTGGAGACATCTTTGGCGACACCTTCGGGGACATAACAGAATGACTGTCCATAGCCTTTGAACATGAAACAGTTGTTGCACCTGAGGAAACTGAAATTTCACAACAGAAAAATATTGTCATATTATATCAATAGTAAAGAAGTGTGTCAAAAGACACCAACGCTTCTGCCATGATACATACCATACATAGCCGCTTATAAGTCGAGTCAAACGGCAAAAAAAAACCCAAAGAGCCTGATCAGCCATAGAATATCAGGGCCTATGCTGTTCATTACACTGATTACCCCTAACAAACTACACAGACCCAGATCTGCCAGAGCATTGTGCGACAGCATGATCTGTGTCTGTGCAGTTGGACTCGACTTACAAGCGTGTATATATGATAGTTGAAGAAAATCTGCTTGGGGTAAATTTCCATGTCAAATGGGACCGTAACAAAGTCATGCAGGTCATGTAGGCATTCAGTGCTGAATATTTCAGTAAGGTTGCTTTGTTGCCACAAATGGGTTTGTTTTTCAAGGAGCATTTTTTTTTACTCCACGTTACTTTTTTTTAAAAACAGAATCAATGGATACAAAAGTCTTTTTTAAAAAAAAACATCTAACTAATGCACCACAACTCCAAAGGGATGTTACTGCATCTGATAACTACCAGTGTCATCTATCATTTGATTCACACAATTTTATCCCATTTTTATTTAGGTTTTATTCATTATTTTTGGAAAACATGTAAAAACACAAAGAAAATCATGAATTTAAAATGATATTTTATGATGTTAACATTTTGTATTTCAACATTTTCAAACACTTTTCCACTGATAAGACCATCTTTTCAAAATTATCATTTTCAAACTCCTCAAATTCATTGATTTTTTTGCTACACCATTAACAAAAATGCAAACTAAAGCATATTAAAGCATATTATGTACACAAAGCATATTAAAGCATATTATGTACACAAAGCATATTAAAGCATATTATGTACACAAAGCATATTAAAGCATATTATGTACACAAAAAGGTTAGTAGCTTCTGCACTTACTTTGCTTAGAGATGCTGCTAAGTACATCCTTGTGTGACACCTGTGATGATGAAAATGCCTGGCTTGCAGCTGCCAACAGCACAGTGGTAGGAAAGTCATGAATCTGGAAAGAAAGTATAGTTTATACTTTTAATAATGCTGATATTAATTATCTCGACTTTTTTACTCACCAAGTTTGTAGAGGCCTCTTCTTTTCCCAACAAAAATGATCAGCATAAATAACTTCTTTAATGGCACAACCAAGGACACTGTAAACACACTTTTATTTGCAGTTTCACAAAGTCAAAATATTTTGAAGCCATCACATTTTGTGGCCCAGTTGTGTCTTTATACCTTTAATTTTTTAAGGAAAACAATACTGTTACTATTTAATTCTGCAGAGAGATTCTCATTCTAATTCAGCAAAAATAGATAGAATACAGGAAGAGATTCATAATATTTAGACATGATATCAGTCTCTATTAACAAACATTTTAAACTGTTCACAAACTTTATATACAAAGGCTTGAAACAACATTGGTGTCAATAATTATTGAAAAAAAAAAAAAAAATGAAAAAAAAATGTAAACTAGAGTGTGTTTTGTGATTTAGATTTTTAATGTAACTTTAACAATTTTTCAGTCATATCGCTACAATGTCTGCAGTGTGACAGTTTATAGTGATGTTTAGCACTGGGGTATCATGCCGCAGACATGTAACATGATGTCCCACCCAGTTACAATATCCTGACACCAGACCGACCAGTCCTAACACTAGCCTCTTAATGCTGAGCGCCAAGCGAGGCAGCTGTTAGTACCATTTTTGAAAGTCTTTGGTATGATTCGGCCGGGGTTCAAACCCATGACCTCCCGCATCCGAGGCAGATGCTCTACCACTAGACCACTGGAGAGGTCTTGTAAACTAGAGAAACTAATGTAAGAAATTATGTTTCTGCTCATCCCTGTTTTGGTTTTGTGTCCTCCATGAATAGAAATGGAAGACAATATATATGACCTAATGATATGGTATGATCCTTGACTATCTCCCGCAGAAAAGTATAACAATAACTTCATGGGAAATATAATATTCATATGGAATGCAAAACAAAATCTACAAGTCTATGGAAAACTGGTATTTCTAAAATATTCTATGAGAAAGGTACAAATCGCTGTAAATGATTTCAGATATATTCCTGCATGTACCATGTATATTAATTAATGTAGCATATATACAAACGTACCATGTATCCTAACTTACTTATGTATACTAATGTACCATATATACTAATGAAGCATGTATACTAATGTACCATCAATACTAATTTACCATGTATAATGTACCATGTATACTAATGTACCATATATACTAACATACCATCTATACTAATGTACCATGTATCCTAACATACCATGTATACTAATATACCATCTATACTAATGTAACATATATACTAATGTACCATGTATATAAATGTACACGTAAACTAATGTACCATTTATATTAATGTACCATGTATACTAACATTTTGAAGAGTAAAGGTATAAGCATCAGTATTAATTGAGGAAGGAGTTTGATTCACAGTGGACAACACCATGGGTTTTGGCGAAATGCTCCCATCTGCAGGGCGGATTGGCTGGTAGGCTTTTCCTAGCGGTGAGGCAGGAGATTCTGGCTCCTTCTTCACATTCAGGATTTTGGCTCCTGGATAACTCCCTAATGGCAGAAATTATATTCCATTTAGTATTGATTTCAGTTTCAAAAAAGTACTGTCTCTATTTTTCTTTTGTTGCTAAAGGCAGTGGTTTTATGTCATATGTAGGGCAGGTAGGATTGGCCAATATACAAGGTAGAGATAACTGTGTCATGCAGGGTTACTTCCAGGATTAAAAAATCTGGGTACTGTCTCTCCTAATGTTGAAAGAAAACCAGCGACCAATCTGATTACAGCTGGGGACTCTAAATATAGCACAGAAAGAAAAAGTTACTAAAATTAAGAGCAGAACAGAGTTAATGTTATAATGTATCCCTTTTTTCATTTACTAAAACCTGCAAATTGTTTAATCTTAATTGGTATGGCTGAACAGAGTCTGTTCTTCAAAAACACACTGCATATCCATGTGATATATGTAGTGAACAGTATGACTAGTACACATTATACATCATTTGCTCAAGTTCAATTCCTAATTGGAACAAATTATAACATTATAACTCTCTCACCAGATTCATTATGTATATTATACAGTAAAACCTGACTTTAGAGACCACCCCTTCTGCCAGAAATGGTCCCTCAAGACAGGCGGTCTCTCATAACAGGCTGTGCACACAAAGACCAGTTTTCAAGAAGGAAAAATACCCACATATGCTATACATGCATTTTTATTCTTTATTCATACTGTTATGTATATGGAATTTAATTATTTGTTTGTTAGTTTAAATTTTTTTTTTTCCATTACATGTTATTGTAATGTAACTTTATTTACTGGATTTGAAATTGTCCAGAGAATTAATTCAGTTCTGTTTGACCTAACAGTTAATTTTGATAAACAACTAATAATGAAACACTGTATCTACTTGCTGACCTTGATTCAGAAACAGTGGCAGAACTAGTAAACAACTTTTTTTAAAAAAAAAATTATATTCATTCCCAGAGTAAGAACCATTGATTTCAATCAAGGCCATACCTGTTGTATGTGATGTTAGGCATGTAAAAAGCTTCTATGTTGTTCTGGAAGGATGACCATGTGACCCTCATACGGGAATCTGTTTTGCCTTTTAGTTAATCTTATAACTCATGTTATCATAAGAATTAGCCATTCGGACTTTAAACATATGTTGTGACCAGTCTGAGTTGAATTTTTATTTTATTGAATTTCAAGTGATTATTTTCCCTGGAAATAGTAGTGCTCCTACAATTCTTGGACAAAGACATTCATTGAAATTTATTCAGAATTCAAAACTGGAATATTATTTTCTGTGATTCAACAAGGAACTGTTGACACATCAGTACAATGCTGACTATTGCATACATCATCGCCCTCCATTTTGAATTTCATTGGGACTCGAACTCAGATTCATTTAGGACTTTTTAATAATAGGACTTCTATTTTTTAATTCTTGGATTAATTCTGGATTTGATTCTCAAAACCATAAGTCCTTTTTGCCATTTTTACCTCGGTTTCTAGCAAAATAAATTATTTGTTAAATTTTACAAAGCTTGTTGTCTTCACTCTTTTCTTGTTACTTTTGCAAGAGCCTAGACACGTAACAATACTTATTAAAATACTGAATTCATTTCATCTCACAATAATTTTGTATAACAAGATATACAGCTATCATGAAACTTTCACCTTTGAAGATCATGTGTACATATATTAGTATTTGAATTACAAAATTAACTTAGGTAATATTTACTTATTCTGTCCATAAATTAACTTTACATGTTCATACATTTCCATGTTACTTCAAATGCAGCACAATCAGCTATGACAACACTTAAACCTCCTATGTACGAATTGCAGTTTTGATCATGCTGTTGGTCCTGTGTGTATGTGTAATGGGGATTTAAATGACTTTTGCACTGTGTTAGCACTTAGTAACATGAATTTCAGTCTGTTTTATGGCTTGTAGCATATGATTATACCTTCATGCTTTAGATTTAGCCAACTGGTTGAAAAACTGAAAATTGTTTTCACCTTTTGATCAAATTCTCCTAAGCAGTTGTGCCTAAAAAGAATTAAAGAGGTCAGTGGTTTATCCATTCTTGCAATGTGACCGTTCACAGCAGTGTTGTATAGAACAATCTGCACTTTGCCTAAAGCAGCTGTGGTTACTGGATTAAGTAAAGGTCAGCTGTATTTATGTCTGTCTCTGCAATGCAATTATTCGCAGCAGTCTCAAAACTCATATTTTGAAGAAAAATGTTGTGGTTGCTGGTTGCATTCTACAGGTGGTTGCTCCTGACAGTTCATTTATATAAAAAAATTGATTTGTGCATGTTGATTGTGGTCATAAATGACAGATGGTCACTCATATTCTTCTTTAAAAGTTTGTAAAGCAGCGTTGATTTGTCATTATTCCAATCTTGCATGTTTTGAAGTTTGAAAAGATCCCTCTGCTCTAACATTTTCCATTATATAATATTAACAACTCACATTGAAAGGTGTTTCGCTTAAAATCTGGCACCATTTTGGTTAAATATAGTCTGGTTCGCTACCCAACTAGCTTACCAATATAATGAATCTGTGAGGAAAAGTTCATATTTGATGAAACCAGTCTGTTTTCTGGATATGGGTCATATACAGTTACTATAAATAGCAAATAAGGAAAGTACTCTAATGCTGTTCTTAGGCAACAGTTATTTTTTTTTAGAATATTCTCAAATTTATATGAGTGAAATTAGAAAGATGATAATAAAAACGACAAAAACAACTTTTGATTGCTTTACTTTTAATGTACCAAAAAGTTGTAATCCATATACATGCAAGCACAAGACATAATTTGGTGAAAAAAGACTATTTTGATTATGCCAAAAGCATAATAGCTGGCATGTATGGATATTGCTTACCTTGATTTCATAACTTAAAAATTGACCATCTCAAAAAGCAGGCTTATGTAATATTGTAAACACACAAGCTTTCATAATCTGTTAACCTTTTATATTAAATAAACTTTACCTATGTTACTACAGTCAAATACAAATTCTTTCCAGAGATAAAGACATATGCATAGCCATTATCTACTGAACTTATCCATCCTGTTTACCAAGTGTTATCAAAATCAGATGAAACACAGTCTCAAGTGAGGTAACAAACTCAATCCAATGCAAATCACCTCATCAAAATGTGCATATCTCTTTTATAAAGGAATCTGTCCAAGGTCATGATGCAATCTTCGCAGTAGTAATAAACAACGACAATCATATATAACAGCACTTCATAAATATTTATGCATTCTGTTCATAATCAAATTCATCAAACATCTTGATTATATCTCATAATCATCTGAGATCCTGATGATATAAGCCGATTTACAACATATGATCATAATCTGAAGAAAAAAATAAATAAACAAAAAAAAAATAAATAAAAAATAGTGATGACATGCCAGTTCATCTTATTAACATGCAGTGGTGACCTTGCTCATAACTATACTCTGTTAAGATCACTCTTAATTATATTCATCTGAGATTTTGACAACATGATGTAAGCCCATTTGCCAAACCTAGTCAAAATCAAATAAGACCACAAACAAAGTTGCTAGAATGATGACTAGTGTATAGCCAATCAGATGCAATAACACCTAATTAATATGCATGGATCTCACTCACAAGTGTACTCATCCAAGACCTTGATAATATAAGCCCATACATAAGTTTTATCAAAAGAAATATGGCCTCCACAGCAGTAACAAGCTCAGCCCATCAAATTCAATACCATCTCATTAATATGTAAATTATATATGACCCTTGCTCTTTTTGAAGTCATTCAAAATCTTGATATATGGATAGATTTCAAGTGTGAACAAACATGGGTCAGAAATATAGCTCTCATAGTGGTAGCAAGGTCAGCCAATCAGCTGCAAGATTACATTCTTCATATGCCTAGATTTCACTTATTATCGAACTCATCCCCAAGATCTTGATGTTATACGATCAAAATTCTAAGTCTCCATCTAAAATGTAGAAATATAATAAAACTATACGTATGATAGCGTCACTACACAACAAGAAGAACCTCACAAGCAACGATGTTGAATCATGAATAGACAATGAACTACCTGTCGTAAGCAGCTGTGCAAGCATGCCAGTCTGTGAAGTGGTCTGAGAGCTTGATGAGGCCGTTCTGGCAGGTGCTATTTGACGCTGTTGTTGCTGCGGCTGCTGCTGCTGCTGCCTTGGTTTGGACATTGGCTTTCCCTGCTAATATTGAAAAATACATGTGATGAAAAGAAGACCAAATTTCAAATTTTACTCCAGGTCACTACTACACTGAAAAGAGAATGTTATTGTAACATGAGGTTGCAACAATTTTCTTAGGTCTGTATTAATGATTGGACTCTTAACAAGGCTTGGATCTATGTGAAATAATTCAGTCAACAAAAAGCTTGCCATATAGGCCATCAAAACTGTTACATGAAATCATACAAATCTCATAAAGAGCCATCTTTTCAAAGGAAAATAAACAGTTCCATGAGAGGTTAATATAAACTGGTTAGTGGAATATTAAACTGAGGTCCAACTCAAATATCAGTGTACAAGTCACATACAATTGCAAACAGCATTGACTCCGATATTGCATGGGCAGGTCTAGATCAATACAATTTGTTAGGAAGAGTGTTCCAATGAAAAGTGAAAAGGCTACAATTCCATCTTTGCACAGTTCACAAAATAGTTATCACAGTGACAGACACAAGGCAATTACAATGCAATTGCGTGTGTCAGTGTGTGATTTGGATTTTTAACATAGCTCCAACATTTTTTCAGTCATATTGCTATGATGTCTACAGTGTGACTGTTTATAGTGATGTCTAGCACTGGGGCATCATGCCACAGACATGTAGCACTATGTCACACCCAGTCACATTATCCTCACACCAGGCTGACCAGTCCTAGCACTACCCCTTAATGCTGAATGCCATGCAAGGCAGCTGCAAGTACCACTTTTAGAAGTCTTTGGCATGACTCGGCCAGGGTTCGAACCCACAACCTCCCACATAATACAATGCAATAACAAGATCTATTGTAAAAAATCTGAGACCATTTGGTCCAGGGCTACTCAAATGGCGGACTGCAGTCCACAGTCCAGACCGCCAGGCCTTTCCTTGTGGACCGTGCAAAAGAAATAAAAACTGAAATTTCCGCAACCAAAAACTTAAATTTTCCGTAACCAATAAAGACCCATCTCGCCTAAGTATTAAGGCCTGTACGTTGTGGTGCCGGAAATCTGTCTATCGACCATATGCACTTCCGGCAAATAATTGTTCGTGAATCTATAGCTTGGAGTGGTTGAATTGAATTTTGAAAGCTTTTAAGTAACACTGTGGATAAGAACAATTTTATTATAGTTTTCATTTGAACTCTTCAATGGCAAATCCAAACAAGCGACAAAAAATCGATTGCAAAAATCGTACTTTTCACAAATCATGGACAGAGGACTATTTGTTTATCTTGCCGGCACGGACCGATGCGCGACACGTTTGCTTGATTTGTCACAACACGGTTGCCGTGATAAAGAGTGGAAGCATTAAAAGACATTACGAAAGTAAGCACGCGGATTTTGATACTAAATACCCTCCAAGATCGAGTCTTCGTTTGGATAAAGTGAACACACTCAAAGCAGGTCTTGAGAGCAGCATGGCGATGATGAAAAAGACCACAACAGTTCAGCAAAAAGCATCAGAGGCTTCGCTTCATGTAATATGGACTTTGGGGAGACGAAAGAAGCCATTCGCTGATGCAGAAGTTGTGAAAGAGTGCATGATAGAGGTGGCTTCAACGCTATTTGACGATAAAAAAATTACTGAAGCGATTGCAGGAATCCCTCTTTCTGACAGCACCGCAAGCCGTCGCGTTGAAGACCTTGCAGAAAACATGTACCAGCAGCTACTTCAAGATCTCAAAAGGGCACAAGTTTTTGCATTGGCATGTGATATGTCTACAGATGGCACTGATATTTTCACAATTATGTGTTTACGTTCGCAAAAACTAGGCAAAACAATTAGATGCACAAATCAATGGGGGGGTGGGGGGGTGGTACCATAAGGGTAAAAAGTGCATGGGTCGGCAATGAGAAACAGGGATGGTTGGCTGACTGGAAATGTTTCTTTTTTTGGTCTCACAATCCTTATGCAGGTGAGACAACATGAAAACTAGCCTTGTTGAACATTCCTGGGATCTAAAATAACTTTAGTACAATTCATACTACATGACTGAGAAAATATGGAGAATATTAAAGTAGCTTACTGGAACAATGAAACCATCATTTTTCTGCTGCTGCTGCCGCTGTAGCTGCTGTCCTAATGACGCTGAATTTTTGGCATGATTGTTCTTCCGTGTCATATTTGGCATGCTGTCTATTGTTGTGAACACAGGTAGATCTGGTTTCTGATCTGCTGTAGCAGGTTTGCCTAATAAAGCAGCCTGAAGAGCTGAATATGGTTGACTGGTTACTTGCTGTTGTGGCTGTGATACAACTGAACTGACCCGTCCTGTTTTAGCAATATTTGAGCATGTAGCATTAGAACTGGACATAGCATTAGGTTTTCCTGTAAGCAAATTTCTTAGTTGATTATTCTGCATTAAAAACGATAATGACTGTTGCTGCTGCTGTGGTTGTTGTTTTCGTGGCTGCTGTTTCTGCTGACTTTGCTGATTTTGTTGCTGAAGAAGCTGTAACTGATTTAAAATAAATTGCTCAGGAGATGTCCCTAGATCCAAAACTGTCTGATTATCTGTGGAGAGGACTGATGAAGTGGCTGCTCCTGCATGAATCCCAAGTGAGCTAGACTGAGTAACTGGCAACATTTCAACATCATTCTGCAATCTTGAATTAAAATCCATTGGATTCTGAAACAAGAAATAAAAAAATGTTAACTGTTTCTGTAAACCATCTCAACAGCATCAATAAATGAAATTATTATTATTATTATTATTACCATTACATGGAAACATTTTTATCCTCACTTACACCACAACTCATCAAATCAATGTCAATGCATTCTGACAGTATCTTCTTCACTGGCCAACTGGAAACATGATACATGTTTTCTTTATATTTGTCTTCTCTGTACACCATGTTAGTTTACATAATGTTGTCTAAAGTATTAAAAACTATCATTCAATAATGTCTTTTCTTCTTTACATACAATATAAACCTATGACACCGGCTGATAGAACTTAAATCGTCCCATATCTTTTGTAATGCCATTATAATCGACTTGTTTTATTCACTGGTAATCCCAAGAAGCAATTTATGTTGAATAATATTTCTGCTCATCTTCCACTGCATTAAAAATAAAAGTTTCACACAAGTATTATAACATGCATCAATAGGACAAAACGAAAATTGGAAGAATAGAAGTTCAAATTTTCTTGATGCCTCTGAAAGAAGTAAAAATTTCAAATTAAACTGCCACAATTGGGCTGTTTTGATAAAATCTTTACCAGAAATTTAATAAACTAGAGATGTAAGTGATGGGTGCATAACAAAGGGTTCTTCTCAGTACATTTTGCTCAGCAGTACATCATAAATGAGGAACTTGTGTTGGGAAACCAAGTTGGGAGAAAGGGGCAATCAGGGGATATAACTCCTCTTAAATGATGACATGGAATACTGAAATTAAAACTAATTTCTTTTAAGGTGTCATCACGATAAATTTGCATGATAAATCTGGTTAAAATCCTTAGTAAAGTTAAGCTGTGGAAACCTGAGGACAGTCAACCTGAAAATATGGAAAATGCTGGAAATGAAAGTTGTTCAAGGACACATCAATTTATGGTTGATTTGGTTGAAATCCAACAATTTTTGGTAAAGTAACAATAAAGACACCTGAGTCAGATAGACATATGATTGGGGGCATGACAAATGTAAATGATGTCATGGAATGTTGGAAATCCAGCAAATTCAGGGTCTCAAAAGCTAGTCTTATGATACTCTGAATAAGCTGAACATCAAACACTCCAATTACATCATTTAAAACTTGGATTTCCACAGCAGAGCTTCACAACAAAACTACCAGTGTAGTGTCATGATCCATCAAATTTTATCAGAGTATTTACTTTATTAATAATATTTGGACAGTACTTAAACAAAAGTCCCTCAATGGGACTGATGCTTTAATGGGCAAGATGAATTCCCAGCAATTGAAGAAAAGATTTCTTCCATTCAGGAGTAGCAAACGTAAGAGTTTCAAGAAGGCCACTGTGGTGGCCATACCGGACATTAAATCTGTGCCATTTTAATTTATAACAAACTAGACATCGTAAGAAGTCTTTTGATATAACCATCGATTTTGGAGGAGTAGCAATATTTTCCAGATGTCCACTGTTGGGACCATACTAGATCTTCAATCAGCACCATTTATGACCAAAACAATCAAAGTTCAAGGTCATCCTATAGGTACTCGACTAATATGATTTTAAAAATACTTGCTGCTACAGCAAATAATTTTCATTTAGGACCAACTAGGCATCATAAAATGTCTTCTGGTGAAAACACCATGCCTATACGACTTTCTGTTCAGGAGGAGTAATGACAAGATTTTAAAGATGGCCACCATGGTGGACATGTTGAATGTCAGATTGGAAACATTTTTGTTCATAGGATGTCTTTCAGTGAAAACCTCAGGAGAAGCACTGATAAGAATCTATTTCAGATAGCTACTGTGGTGGCCAAATTGGATGATGGTGCAGCACCATTTTCAATAGAACCAACTAGACCACTGAATGATGTTGTTGTTGTAGGGTTTAACGCCATTTTTCAGCATAATATAGGCTATATGTTACAGCCAGTATAAATGGTGGAGGAAGAACCCAGGAAAACCCCTGAAAGAACCACCAACCCACGAGAAGCTACTGGCAAGCTTTCTCACATACCCACACTGGCCGAATCCAAGACTCGAACCCACACAGACAGTGGTGAGATGGCGGACATCTGTAACGTTGAGTGTATTAGACCACTTGGGGCCCCAGATCACTGAACGATAGCGTTTGTAAAGTTTCATGTCAATCCTCAAAGAAGTTAAGATGTAGCGATAACACCAGTGCTATGGCATATGTAGGAAGACAGAAAACAGGCCATTCCATAAACTCTTCTGATTGAAGATCAATAGACCTAAACATACAAGTGTTTTTCAGTTCCTTACTCTCCATACTATGTCACAATGTGCTTGATTATGAATAATACAGCATCCATATTTCCCTGCTGCATACAAAATATACCCATCTTAAGAATCATTTAGGGCTACACTGAGTTTTACTATCTATGTATTGGCCACCTTAACGGCATATCACATTGAAAAGCTGTGAAAACAAATTTATAAACAGGACAATAAATACAGTAAAATATCCCACTGGATCTAAAGTTTTCTAGACCAGTATACAACAAATTTTGGTTCTGCACCTCACGACTATTAATCTGGTGACCATAAGATGATGGTTATACTGTAATATAAGTGATTAATGTTACAAATTTCTATCTATTACCATTACTCACATTAATATGTTGAAACAGTAAACATTCTGAAAATTGCATTATTCCATCAATCCATATGTAGGCAAAAAGAGAGGTCAGGTTTCAAGTTTTATTTTTTAAAATCATACTTTTCCCCCAAGGAAAATTTTATTTTAAGAATGAGTAATATCAATAACAATTATAAAACTGAAATCTGAAAAGGTATATAAATGCTCTTTAATATAACATTCAACAACTTTCACCTATAGCCAAGGTCAAGGATGCACCCTCCTACCTTCAAAGTCATATATTCATATGTTAACAAAATATAACCCCATAACGAAAAAATGTGTGTTTCCTATTGCACTGGTTTGAGAATTAGTGTAGGCAGGTCATTTTTTTTTCCTAATAAATATTTAATGCAATGTTTGATATTTTTAAATGGGGAGAAAGTGTGAAGGTTGGTGATGAGAAAAATGGATGGTTGGCTGACTTGAAATACTTTCTTTTTTTGCCTAACCATAAACACGTATACATTTTGAAACTCATTAAAGAATGAAAAAAAAGATAAAATGACTGGCATAGCAAAGCTGATCCTTCTATGATTATCCCCTTTAAAGTCACACCTTCCCACCTCAATGCAACGTGTAAACCTAAAACTTGTTATTTCAACTTGATCAAGAACATGCACTGAGCAAACTAAGAGATGTTTCATAAATAAGATAATGACAATTGTGATCCAGATACTACTCTCATGAACAGGAAAGTGGACCAATCATTTGAAAGATTTCCCATAAAATAATTCATACTAAAATTGCAATTTATGCATAAAAACATCAATGAAAAAAATAGGCACACTCACAAAGACTGTCAGCAAAAATTCAATCTTTAACCTGGCTAGCCCAAACATGTTTCTACACTAGATTCCTCCCTTTCTGCATACAAAATGAAATCACATATTCTTGACACCACTGTAATTTACAAGGAAGAAAGAAGGTGACACAGTTTTCAATTAAAAATTCAACCCAGTGCTACCTTAAGGAAAATGCTAACTCCCTCTCTCATATATGTGATAATGTGCTTTCTTATGAAAATTATGGCACCTTTTCTTCCTTGCAGCTATTTACCCACCTGAAGTATTCTTAGGAGTGCATTCTGTTACATTTGCACTATTGATGTAAGATAAATAATAGCTGCAGAATCTGTGGCAAGAAATTGTCATAACAATAAACCCCATCAAACCAGACCACTGGATACAAAGTTTCTTATTTCAACATAAAAAAATGTAAAGTATTTCGTATTATGCATATGAATTGCAATTTTCTAAGCTGGTATACAACAAATTTTGACCCTAAATAAAAAAATATCAAACATCTCTTCAAGAAGGCATTTGTTCAAAACAAACACTGATTCAGCCAGCTATATACGCCAAGGGTGATCTGTAAAACAAAGTACATTAACAATCATTGGCAAGCAAAGATGCAACTTACCTGATTGCTGCTGTATGTTGGAGAGGACAGAAAGTCCATGGAACCACTTGTGTTAGATGGTGAAGCAAAATTTGATATCTGGCTTCTTGTGGTTTGTATTATATCTGTCAAAATTCGGAAGTAGCATTTAAATGGATGAGGCAATTTACAAAGGGTGTAAGATAAGCATCAAGCCCTAGGAGAATAAAACACTCAAATCGAAAATATATAGTTGTATACAATTCAAATCTAACTGCAAACTGCACAGACCCTGATCAGCAGTCGCATAATGCACCAGCATATCTAGGCCAATGGAGACTGTCAGGCCTAATCAAAAGAAGAAACATCACAGACCCTGATCTGAAGATGTATTATGAAACAGCTTGACATGATATGTGTCGTTTGCAGCTGATCACACTGTCATGCTTTATTAACAGCTTGACATGGTATGTGTCGTTTTCAGCTAAACACGCTGTCATGCTTTATTAACAGCTTGACATGGTATGTGTCGTTTGCAGCTGATCATGCTGTCATGCTTTATTAACAGCTTGACATGGTATGTGTCGTTTGCAGCTGATCACGCTGTCATGCTTTTATTAACAACTTAAATTACACCAGTTTTGTATAAATATAAAGAGTCTTGACAAATCAAATATTTCCAAACAGTCCAATCTCAATTTGACCAGAAAAGTAAAATGTGTATATATCTAAAAAACAATCATGCAGCATTATCATAATTCAGAGGCACGCCTAGTATGCAATTATCTAAAAGGCATATTATTAATAATCTCTAGAAATGTGGGACTGAGAAAAGCACATCAGTGTTACATAATGCTCCTCTTTTACTTCTAACTTAGGAATTTCAGGACAAAACTGGACAAAATACAAACTGTACAAGACTCCAGACAAAATACAAACTCTACAAGACTTAAAACGTAGCCAAACAATCCCCAATATAAACAGTGATGTCTTTAATGGTTGAGTTAGATGCTTGAAACTGCAAATGAGCAATCTTGATCACAAAGGTATTTGGAAATACCTATGGTTAACTCTAAGAAAGAATTCTGGAATGAACACTTCACCAATGTAGAAAATGAGTTCCTTTAAAAGACTGATATTGTCCATGAATTCAAGAAAAAAAAAATTCTTCTTTTTATCTGCTGAGTGTTGAAACCAGTACCATTGCTCTTCAATAAGATTTTCAAAAATTAGCTGCCTTGGATGTCAGAGTAAAACCATTTTCATTTAGGACCAACCAGACATCATTTAGGACAAACATGACATCATTTAGGACAAACATGACATCTTAGGAACTCTTCTGGTAGAAATCCCATACTGATACAACTTTCTGTTTTTGAAAAGTAATAATAAAAAGATTTTAAAGATGGCTGCTACAGTGGCCATAATGGATATCAGACTGGCACCATGTCCATTCAGGACAAACTATACATTACAAGAAGTCTTTCAGTAAAGGCACAATACTGACATGATCAACCATCTAACAGAAGTAGCCATAACAAGATTTTCAAGATGGCAGTTGTGGTGTAAATACTGGGAATCAAACCCAGTACCATTTATGACCAACAAGACATCATAATTAATCTTTTAGTGAAATCCCTAAGTTGATATGACCATTCATTCAGGAGCGCTGATGAGATTTTCAAGATGATGACTGTAATGGATGACTGAACAGCACCATTTTCATTAAAGGCCAACTATACATCATAATAAGTCATTAAGTGAAAACTCCATTTTGATATGACCATCTATTCCAGCGGAGTCACAATAACAAGATTTTCAAGATAGCTGCCATGTTGGGCATACTGAAAGTACAAGCAGCACTCCTTTCATTTAGGACCAACTAGACATCAGAAGAAGTCTTCAGGTGAAAACCAATGCAACATCACTTTTTGTACAGGAGTAGCAACCACATTTCAAGAATGCCACCACAGTGGACATATTAGATATCAGAGCATCATTTTCACTTAGGACCAACTAGACATCATAAGACAACTTTCAATGACAAACCCAAGTTAATTCAACCATCCATTTAGGAGTCGTAATAAAAAGATTTTCAAGACCGTTGCTGGGCAGAATGTAATGATGGCCTCTGCAGTGGCCACACTGGATGTTCGCACTGCACCATTTTCATTTATGATCAACCAGACATCATAAGACAACTTTCAATGACAAACCCAAGTTAATTCAACCATCCATTTAGGAGTCATAATAAAAAGATTTTCAAGACGGTTGCTGGGTAGAATGTAATGATGGCCTCTGCAGTGGCCACACTGGCTGTTCGTGCTGCACCATTTTCACTTAGGACTAACCAGACCATTGGATGAATGTATGAGTAAAGTTTCACAGTTATGGTTTGTTGCTGTTGTTATGGCTGCTATAGATTTAACGTCATTTTTCAGCACAAGCTAAGCTACACATGGCAGCCAATTAACTGGTGGAGGAAGAGCTTGGCAAAATCCTGGAAAGAACCAATAACCCATGGGAAGCTACTGGCAAGCTTTCTCATGTACTCACATTGGCCGAACAAAAGACTTGAATCCATGCCAAAGAGGTGAGATGGCAGTGATCCATAACAGTGAGTGCTTTAGACCACTCTGCCACTCTGGGTCCTGCAAAGTTTCATGGCAATCCACAATGTAGCTTTGAGGCTGTAGTGACAACAAAAGAAGCTAACAAATTGACAGACAATGTACGATCTATAACAGACCATCCTATAAGCTCTCCTGACCTCTAACAAGTAAAGCTAAAAACCATGTCTATAAAAATGAAACAGCGGCATAAACAAATCAGTCTGATGGTATTTCTGCATAAAAAATATTGAGAAACTCATGCAATAAATAGCTCTAAATATGCTGTATACATTCAACCAATAAAACAATGATAATTAATAGCTTTTTTCCAGTAAATAAAGTATAAATTTTGTACGATTTTGTGCTATTTTGGTATGAAACTAGAACTTTGTTCACGGAGCATGGATGCCCCAATGCCATGCCTGAACTCTAAACTGAATGTAAAACTACACCACTGTAGAGGGTCAAGGACTACACTGTATGCCCTACCCACTGTCATGGAGCATAAAAAGAAATAAACCAAAGAATCAATCTTATCACCCATTCTACTCACCATCTATGTCCATGAAGTCAGGTTCCAGGCCAAGGCTGGGCTGGAACTGAACTAACCCTGGCTGAATAATGTCACCAAACCCAAAGCCAGCTGCAAAACACCCAAACAAAATCCTCTTAATTTCATAGCAATTCCCATTACCAAGTACTAATGTCCTCAAACACATGTTCTGGAGAAACCTATTTAAAGAATACTATGAGAATGTGCAGTCATAACACTGGCCACTTTTATGTCACTCCTAGATACTACTAGTGTTTTAAAACTTTTATGGCTCCCAGTATTATAAAACTTTTATTATGGCTCCAAGTGTTATCAAACATTTATGGCTCCAAATGTTATGAAACTTTTGCATATGGCTCTCAATGTCATGAAAATATTTGAATGGCTCCAAGTGATATAAAACGTTTAGGTCTCCCAGTGTTATAAAACTTGAATGGCTCCTGGTATTATAGAACTTGCACAGCTCCAAATGTTATAAAACTTTTACATCTCCCAGTTATAAAACTAAAATGGCTCTTTGTGTTAAAAACATTTTTAGGCTCCCATTGATACAAAACTTGTAGGTCTCCCACTCTAACAAAACTTGAATGGCTCCTAGTGTTATAAAACTTGTATGGCTCCCAATGTTATAAAACTTGTATAGCTCCTAGTGTTACAAAGCAGAAGCATGGAACAAATATATTATTTGGTCGTGATTAATTATGGTGCTTTTTATATCTGTCATCAATTTGGACAAACAAAAACTCTGCCAAACATAAGCCTTATATGGTATAAACAGATGAATGGAAATTTGTAACAAATTATTTTTTTATAACAAAAACCCAGTAAAACAGTTTTGCTAACAGAAATTAGTCCCATACCTCATGCTAAGGCAAGTTTAATTGTTACTAAGAGCCCTGACCACTAGCCCAATATTGCCTGGGATCTTCAGTATCTCTTAGGTAAATCTATGTATGAAGTCTGATACAAACATGATGAAAATGCAAGTCTTAAAATAAATTAATAATGCATTTGGCAAAGCGCAATGTTCTTAAGACCAGCCACCTAGGAGAAGTATTGATAACAAGATTTTCAAGATAGTCATCACTGCAACTGCGTTAGGTCAGACCAGCATCATTTTCATTAAAAACCACTTTGACATCAGTGAAAGCCCCATATGACCATTCATTCAGAAGTAATGATTACAAGAGTTCAAGATGGCCACCCTGGCAGGCAGCATCATTTTCATTAACAAACCACTTGACATCAAAGAGTCTTTCAGTGAAAGCCCCATATGACCATTCATTCAGAAGTAATGATAACAAGCGTTCAAGATGGCCACCCTGGCAGGCATACTGAATGTCTCAATGGCACCGTTTTCATTTATGACCAACTACATAGCCACTGCAGTGGCTATACTGACATCAAATTGGCACCATTTCTATTCAACTAGACATCACACATCTTTTGGAGAAAATTCCATGTCAATATCACACCTCATTCATAAGGAGCAGCAATAAAGATCTTCAATATAGCTAGTGACCATATTGGACATCAGATCGGCACTTTTTTCATTTAGGACCAATAATATATATGTCATAAAAAGTCTTCTGGAGATAACCCCATGTCAATATGACTTTCCTTTCAGGTGGAGTAGCAACAAAAAGAACCGCAAGATGGTCGCTATGGTAGCAACATTGGACAACACATCTGCACCATTTTCCTTTAGGATGAATTAGATATCATAATAAGTCTTTCCATTGAAAAACCCATGTTGATATGACCATCCATTCAGGAATAGTAGCAATAATAAGAGTTTTAAGATGGCCACTGTGGTGGTATTACTGTATGTCCAAGCAACACCATTTTCATCTAGGACCAAGCAGACCATGGAAAGAATGTGCGTGTTATGTTACATTGCAATCTTGGAAGGTAGTTTTGGATGAGTAACAATAACAAACTTAAACTGATTGATGGACATAGGACAATATGCCAGCCAAGAAGCTCTTCTGATTCATGAGCAGTGTAGCTTAAAAAACAGTAGTTAAATAGTATGGTAGGCAAGTATGTGGCATGTTCTCTGGATAAGCAATAACAAGAATAAGATTGTTGCTGTGGTGGCCATATTGGATGTCAGATCAGCACCGATGTAGTTCAGGACCATCTAGTCATCATGAAAAGTCTTTTAGTGAAAAAACCCGATATATTTATATAGGCTTTACAAAATTCAATATAGTTTCATGAGCAAGTATTTTATGGAATAGAGTGTCTTGCTAAGATGCAGTCATACTGCATCAGACTTCTAAAGTACTATAAGACAAAACTTGCTCATAAAATTAATCCTAACGAATCTGACACGGTAAAAGTTGTTTACCTTATGTCTTTTCATACTTATGCTGGTATGATACAAATTCTTAATTAATTTTATCTGACTTCAGCTGATTCAACTGCTTCTTTATATGATGTCATGAATTTATTGATAATCATACAAGGCCATTTATCTGACACTACTGTTGGTCCTGTATTTTAAAAGTGTAAAGTTTGCAAGAAATGAGAAATGATTAAACTGTATATTCAGAATCAAGACCCATTTATAGAAAAACTTTATCTACTTGTTCTGAGCATTCAATATTAACACTTGCTGTTTTCAATTGCATGTGTCTGTCTTAATTAGGAGCAAGGTGTAATATCAAAGACTTCATATGTCAAAATGTCTTACAAAAGCAAATAGACCATAGATACCAAAAAGAATAATATCTTACAAAGTTCTCTTGTGGTAGGGAAAGCAAATGGCTGATTCAAGCTTGTAAACAAACTGTCGGACAAATCCATCATGTCTGAGAAATCTGTTGAATTCAGGAGGAGATCAGTGTTTGATATCTGCTGGTTCCTGGGTATTTGGAGGACATCTGCAACCCTTTCCAGTAACAAAGCATGACTCTCATTCTAAACAAACGATGAAAAATAAGACATTAAAATATCTGTTATCCTTCAACGATGCCTTGGAAAATTTGGGCACAGTTAAGACTCAAGAGCTTTTTTGTCCAATGTTATACTTCTATGAGAGGAGTTATCTGTCCCTGAAGTTCTGTCACCAGTATATGCTGCTTTTCACCAATAAAATTTGCCCCTTTACCGGAAAAGATATGGCTGTCGGTATTCATATACTGACAAACTGTAAAATGTGTTTTAAGTCTTAAAAGTTATCTCTTTTTTAATGTTACTGTGCTGCTGGAGTGGAATAAAAACAAATTATTTCTAATAAAAGTATTAAGAATAAAGATGGCTTGAAGTTTCACTTACGATAAGTGGAATTGAGGAGATGATAATATGAATAACACAACTTTTTATTGCTTTATTTTTATTTTTTTATTTACAGGAAAAGCGTAATCCATACACAGGTGAGCATAAGACATTTGATCTGTCAACTTGACTGCTAAATATGAAGGCACCAGACAAAGACCTGACAACATTATAAATAAACAAGATTACAGGTACACAATTAAACTTCTGGGCACTGATAATAGGGCTACACTATAGAACTCCATGGAGATGGTCACAAAACTGGTATTCCAGAAAAAACTGTATTGTACAGAAAAAACTGTATTCTACAGAAAAAACTGTATTGCGCAGAAAAAAATAATTAGGTGTCAATAAACTCAGTGCTAAGATTATAACACTAAAAAATATATAAAATATAAAATAAAAATATAAAATAAAATATAATATAAAAATATAAAAATATAAAATAATTTTTTTTTCAAGAAATAGCCAACATTCTTTGACTGTGGTTCCTATCTGCCTATACAGAACAAATGAAACAGAACGAACCAAACAAAAAATTTAATAGTATTTCTATATGTTCAAAAAAGTTATTATGAGCCATTGCAATTATCCTGTCACTATGAATTTACTGAATAAGCATAGTTTTTCATGCAAATGAATTGCTAAAATCACATCATTTGTGTACCTCAGATATTTCGAGTGGACTTCTCTTTGGTAATCTGGATTTGAAAAACTTCCGCCATCGTTTGTACTCAGCTGTGACTGTGTCCAGTCGTCTCTTCCAGTAATATCCTTCCATAACGATAGACTGCAAAATAAAATTGTACATAACTACGAATCCTTTTAGACAGAATGCATTTACAAATGGCTCTTTCTGAAGGAATAACTTAGAGGACAATTATTCTTTGTTTCAAAAGGCGAAAAAAAATCAGTTTCCTTCCCACCTTTCTTTACCTACCTGGTTATAGGCAGGGTAAAAAACAGGATATGAGTGCTTTCATTTTTTTAAAAAATTTTATAAACAACTGGTGGGGATGATGATGACAGGAAGAAAAAGTAAGTACAGAAGCCCAAGATATTGGTTTTCAAAATCCCCCAGATAGAGATGTCAAAATTTTGGGAAATTTCTACCAGGTACCCATCAATCATAATGATCAGTTACCTGGGTAGCCGATCAAAGGTAAATTGTATTAAATGTTAACCTGAACTGCTCTGTTGTAGGTTCAGACATCCCAACCCCCAAGAGAGGTACATAGCTGCCAACCCTCATGATTTTGGCATGAATTTCACGACTATTTCAGCGATTCACGGATTCACGCCATATGCAAAAAATTACAAATTCCCCAATTCTCAATTATTTTAAATCTTTAATAAAATAACCGATTTCCCGTTAAGTGCTAGTCGTGATATCGGCAGTTGTCGAAACGGTCCAGTATTGCTGGTCGCGATATTAGTAGAACTATAGCTGATTGATATAGTTGGCCCAGTAGCAAGCATTTTAGCATATTTTAATCTATATGTATAAGAGTAGTTTTACAAATGCTTTTGAGAGAAACTGGGGCCTAACCAGAATTTTGCTCTGCACATGCGCTGCAACACTGATTTGAATTACCATTCGGCATCGATATTGAAAATGTTACCACCAAGGAAAAATAAATATATTGCACAAAAAGTGAAGTTAAGTTTGGAATATACCAAAAATTGGCTGTGCATTCTGCCATCAAACACCAATATACATCATGCTTTTTGCACAGTGTACCACGAATTTTAGCATTGGGTATGGTGGCAGAGATGATGTGAGCACAGGGGTTCATTACAAAGAAAATTAGGAGTATCCGTCCATGAATTAAGGGATGGGGGCTCTAACCTGGATATTGTGAGGAAGCACATTGTTAGACAAGAGCACATAGAGGTTGGGAAGATTAAGAACTCAGCAGATTTAAGCTCTGGAATATTTTAAGCCATCGACGGAAGACCTGCAAGCTACCAACGCTGAAACATTGTTTGTGAGTTTTCTTGTTGAACACAATCTACCTTTATCAGCTTGATCCCATGTTAAAGATTTGTTCCAACAAAAAGTACTCCCGGCCTCAAAGATCGCTTCACGAATTCATGTCAAAATTTGCTAATTTTTATCCCTATTTTCACTAATTGCGAGCCTGGAGGGTTGGCAGCTATGGCGGTATAAGCGTAATTTATTACTAATGTAAGTGGCAAAAAGCATAATCTGAGCATAAAAGAGCAATCAATATATTACATGCCATAATTACAGAAAACTTATGAAAAACATACATATTTACAGTATTTAACGTACATTTATTTCTGCTGCTTACCTGGATCTGCAGTTGAAATTTTTGTCACAAATCGGCTAAATCCATGTGGATTGGTAGTTAATACAAGATTATAAACATAAAAGAAATGGATAAATTATTTACCCATAACAATCTACATGTCTACAGTAACTTTCACAAATAGTCGTAAAGTCCTCAAATGATGACTAGTAGTAGTATCCTCGACCTGCCATGGTTCGTCCCTTAATGATGGTCTGGTGCAACATGTTTTTAAGTTTAAACAAATCCCTTTCCTCTAATATTTTTCAGTCACATAACATCCATCAGCCACATCAATACAGCCTGTTTTTTTAATGATATCTGGCTCCATTTCTTTTCAATTTAGACTGGTCCACTACGTATGTAGTATAAAAATAGAATGAATCTCTGACAAGTGGTTTCACATTCAAGAATACCATCGGTTTTCTTGGAACTGTTTCAAGTAAAATTAATGCAAATATTACCATATTTACACATGTGGTCGATTCTGATTAGATGTTTTTTCAGTGTTATTAAATAAAAAAGTTTCCCTTATATTTAATTATTTCAGTGAAAAATTTCATTCTGTATAGTTGTCCATTTCATTCATTTTTTCCTAACATGGTAAATGAGGTGCATGTTATGCTAACCAAGATTTTGTGCTGCCTTTGCAGTTACAAATATATCTGCCTTGGGTTTCCTGCTATTAAAATAAAGAGTCCAGTAAACAAACGTGAACAGCGGCCCTGACTTGAACAGCTAATACTCACTACAGGGCCGCAAATTTGAGGGAAAAATGGCATTTGTTAAACCGGACATTTATATTGTGCTTTCTTTTATTTGAATTGTAATGTGTATTTAAATTTTATTTCATCAAGTATTTCTTAATCAGCACTTACTCTCACTGTTGATGAAAGGTTCTGACATAGTTGAATGTCATCAGGATCTCAAAACAAGCGCGTTTAAGTTGCGAGAAAAATGGCGCATGAACCATGGACAGGCACAAAGTTAGGACGGTCTAGCTTTAAATATCAGCGCTGATTCTTAAATAGGTCGCATGAAAAAGGAGAGAAGTGTCCTCCCTTGTATAATTATACACTACATGTATGACAATTAAATTGTAAACAGCCATACAACCCCCTACGATGATGAATAAATGCTCACACGACATGAACCTCGAACTGTAATCGTTATTCTGTGTCTTGATCTGAATTTGGAATACTTTCTTTTTAAACGGGTACCTGCTTGCTCATTACCTGGGCTATTATTAACGGGCAAGTCCCAGTGCATCCATTGGCATCTATACCCACAGAATGCTCTGATGGTAAAAGTTGTAATAATAAGCAACTAAATTAAGCTTTTGTACCATGCCCATTATTTTAATGTCTGATAGTCATAAAAATTTACAATCATAAAAATCAGACTGAACTTTACAATGGAGCTGTATACTTTGTGTGCAGACATCAAAAGTAACCAAGGTTTATACAGCATTCATGGGAAAATGTAAAAATGGAGTTTTAGAAAAATTTTATCAGTGGCCTTGACCATATAGATAAAATCTTCACTGTGATGCCTGAGATGCCATCAAATTGAAAAGCAAAAGTGTACTATGGTTCACAACTTTCAGTGATGATAAACAATCACACCAAGTTTCATCTCATCATCTCCCCTGGCTCAAAAAATTAGAGTGAAAACCAAAGTGTAATAGAACTGTTCAACATAAAATCCCATGAAAATGACCATGAAAATCCCCAATGTGGTAGATGTACATAACACTCTTCGAATGATAACAAGTTTCATCTCTTAATCAGTTTGAAAGATAAAGAGTGGAAAAGAAGGTGATGGAAAAATTTTTACCAGGACCTTGAAGATAGGTTAGGTATATAACACACCTTCTAGGAATGAAGTGATACCACTTTTCTTCCCTTAATCTCAGACTACTTTAAAGTCAGAGAGCAGGAGGGAATGTATGATGGAAACAAAAAATTGTGACATGACCATGATTTTGAAGATAGTACCCTCAATGTCATATCAGACAACTATCAGTGATGATGTACAAGTATAACAAGTTTCATATCTTTATCTGAAATAACTTAAAAAGCACATCTGAAGGGAAAAAGCAATGAAAACAAAAAACACAGACCTGACCATAAACATAGGACCCCAATGTGGTATGTGACCAACATTACAGTGATATAAATATAATGTAGAAATATTCCCATCATCAGCCTCTGCTCTCAAATGTCTTTAAAGCTTTATAACTGAAGTTGACAATGTGATATCAAACAAAAAGCACCAAGCCATGACCTTGACACTGAAGACAGTACGACCAAAGTGATACATAACATTCCTTATAGTGATGGTGTTCAAGTATACCAAGCTCTATTACTTAGTCGCAAATGACTTTAAAGTTATAGATTAGAAGAGTAATCGAATAAAAAAAAATTTAAGTTGTGACCTTGACACTTAAGACAGGACCCATAATGTGGTACAAGACCAACCTTTTAGTGATACTGTACAAGTATCTCAATGTGGTACACAATCTCAAAAGGCTTTAAATTAGAGTGACAAGTATGACTGCTGACTGGAGTGCATATACTGTGTCTCCCACTTTGAAAGGGTGGGGACAGTTGTAACCTAGGAGACAACTAGGATGCATGTATGTATATAGTAGCATTTTATGGCACATCAGCACAACAGTGGCTCTATGGTACCAAATAAGTTCAGAAATGAAAAATGACTTGCCCAAAAATTTAGGATGACATGCTCCTCCAAATAATGCTGAAACAGATACAATATATAATGTAAAGATGTTAAAATCTGTAAAATGGGTAAGAAGATTAAGGCAACACATGTAAAATCCTTAAAACATACAGTCAAAATTCATTATGCAAACTACAATCTCTCAAAAAGTCCAAGACTTGCTCACGCAGTACATCATCATACACTTTCTTCTTGCATTTCTCGTCAATATAGGGTGGAAACCAAACATTCTACAAGAATTTTTCACTGTCAGCGTACACCAGTGAGGCAAGCACTCTGGCCAGGGTTCAACCTTCAGGAGGTATGCACAAATCAGGTATATGTGTTCAATATGTGATTAGCTCAATACCACCTCAACATATGCTCTCTTTGATGGATGCCAATCTCCAATAGCATGTTTCATCTTCTGAAGTTTGTTTTGCCAAGTACAATGAGCTGCCAATTTATACAATTTATGAAGTCAATAACAGAAACAGTTGACTGCTGGGCAGCACTGGCTGCTTTACATGCCCTTTCTGCACCCTTGATACCATAATGAAAGGCTGCAAACAGTACAGAATAATTTTTCCAGACTATGATAATATTATGTTTCTGTAATATCTGGAATGTTAACAGGTTGTTAGATTTGAGATTCTGCAAGTCTTTCAATGTGGAAACTGAATCTGAAAAAATGATAAAATTTGCTTTTTGAGAGATTTCAAAGTAGTTCAATGGGTATGGCCTTCATTTCTGCAGTAAAAATTTAGTTTTTATCCAGTAACCAGCTCAAGATGGTCCCATGGGGTGTTGAATGCCAACTCCATCTTTATCTTTCGAACAATGTGTAAACAGACAAGTATGACTATGAAAGACTCGTAGGAGGCACTGCTTTCAGTGAACTTGCTCTGAAAAGGAGAGGATCTGTTGAGGGCTTTCTGAATTTGCAACAGTCACTATTATTTTGGGAGGTTGTGATAACCATGGTGGTAATTTGCAACAGACACTATTATTTTGGGAGGTTGTGATAACCATGGTGGTAATTCGCAACAGTCACTGTTATTTTGGGAGGTTGTGATAACCATGGTGGTAATTTACAACAGTCACTATTATTTTGGGAGGTTGTGATAACCATGGTGGTTATTTTGGGAGGTTGTGATAACCATGGTGGTAATTTGCAACAGTCACTATTATTTTGGGAGGTTGTGATAACCATGGTGGTAATTTGGGAATACCTAATTTTGCAGTATCTAATGTACAAAAAGAAAAGTTAATTTATAGTAGAAAATAAGTCCAAAAACTTTTGTCTCCTCCACAACAGGAATAAGATTGTCATCAAGATGGAGTTTTAGGTCATCATGAATTCGATGTAATTGGCAGATTGTGTATTTGAAATTCTGAACCCAATTTAACTGAATTTGATACTGAATAGTATTCTACTCATTAATCTACAGTAGATCAAAATGCTTTCAACGTGTAACGACAATTACTGGATTAAAGCAATTCACTATACTGTTGTGTTTAATATTGAGTAGAGTGACTGACAATATGCTGCCCTGAGAACTGCTTTCAGAAAGAGTGGTACCTACCACAACTCCAAAGGTCTATTTTTCTAAAAATTAGAGATAAATTTGGTAGTCACCACTCAGACCTTGGTAAAATAGGTCCGCCATTATGCCATACTTCCATATGGCATCATAAGCCTTCTCTCCAAGTTAAATATGACAGTGATTATACGTTCTTTCTTTATGAAAGCTTCTCTAAAAAATGCTTCAATGCAATAAGTATTGTTGGATTTGAATCCCAACAGTTTTGCAAATACATTTTGTTAATAGTGTGGGATGATGGCTGGAAAGATTAGGATGGTCCTTTCCAGGTTTGGATGGTCCTTTCCAGGTTAGGAAGGTCCGTTCCAGGTTTGGATGGTCCTTTCCAGGTTTGGATGGTCCTTTCCAGGTTAGGATGGTCCTTTCCAGGTTAGGTTGGTCCTTTCCAGGTTTGGATGGTCCTTTCCAGGTTTGGATACAGTTGCTTCTCACCAAGACTGCAGGAAGTCACCCATTTCCCAAATTATACTGAAAATATTTAGCAGTGTATTGAGAGCTGGGTCTAGTAAGTATTTCAAAAGTGGAATTTGGATTTTACTTGGTCCTGCCATTTTCTCGATTAAGACAGTCTTGTAATTCTGTGAGAATGAAAGGTTTATTGCAATCTTCAGGATTTCGAAGATCTGAAATTTTAAGGAACCTTTTCTTTTTTTTTTTATATGGCAGAAGTTTTCTAACAATTTTCTTGTGAGGAATTTTTGATTATGTTTTGACCAATGTATCTGACATTTCTGGTACAGTAGTGACCTTCATCAGATTTCTTTAAATGCATGATACAGCTGCTTTTATTTTTATCAATGACTTTTTTGGGTACCACATTCCATGTTCATTTAATAAAGGAGTGAGAGTTCTACTTTGAAACATAGGATGACGAGAAAACCTGGCCAATTTTCCACAGCTCAGATGAGTTTTCCTCGACAAGGGACAATGAAGTTACCACTTGATGCACAACAGCATGCAAATTTCTGCATACTTATATGCTGACATGTACATGTATATGTACTTGATCAGCAGAGATGTATGCTGTAGGTAAGCAAATGTAGTTATGTATGCCTGGTCTTGGGTTGGGGTAGAAGGATATCCCAAAAACTTAAAACCTTGTCTTTTTTCTACGTTATGCAGGTTTGTCTGCTCATATCACTATCTAGGCCACTGATAAAAACCACGGGCAATGTCACTAGAAGTAATGGTATTAAATTGATAGAGTATATATCCACCATACTTAAAGGACACCCATCAGACATTATGGACACTTAATCCCTTGAGCATGTCCACTGAGTGAGTATGCAATCTGAAATCAATGATGTATGTGCTGCATGTTTTGGGGTTGAGTTTTTTTACACACAAAACTGGACACTTTTCTTCTTACTTTGATGCAATGGTTTTAGTCTCAATAAGGTTGAAATTACCAGCAGCATTATCATAAGATTATAACTGCATCGCAATAACAGCATTTTTCTTTTACAATATCATGATACCACAACTGTATATTAGCAACAAGTCATTTTGTAGAAAGCACACTTAATACACATGTCTGCCAAATTGCCAAGGTCTATAATCCAGCTCATAAAAAGATTCTGTTTTTCATGACCACCAGCTGTAGACTAGTGCTATGTACTTCTGAAGTACATGTCTTAATTGAAAAGTACTAATTCTGACCACAGCTGATTATGATAAAAATAATACTCTGTATCAGTGCCACGTATAGGAAACAGGACTAATGTGGGTTGAGGGTCGGCAGGTGGTGACGACAATATATTCTTGCCAAGCTGAATCCAGCAACGATAAATCACGTTGATAATGTGCAATAACATCATGAAAACGAACAGTACCAATAAAAAGCAGCAACCAAAACCTGTCATGGGAAACTATAAATGTGTTCTTAGAACACAGGTGACACACGGCACTGTCTGAAATAGCTGAAATGCAAACTTACCCAAGGTGTCATGCATGTGTATTACAAAGAGAAAATATACACCCATAATACTGTCATAGTGGGGCATAAACCTTTGACAATAATATACAAGAATGGATATTCATACATATTTCCTTTTCAAATATGAACAGTTCTCACCTCTGGCTTTGTGTGGACATCATCAGACAATGGGGTAGCAAATTGGCAAACCAAAGATCTCTTGTGCAAAATATCTGGAAAAGAAACACAAGCATCTGTAGGGGAAACTTTGTCTTTAAATAAAACTATCACGTAGGATTAATGCCAAGAAAAAACTGTTAACACCAGCTTAACACAATTTATATCAGCAGTGCAGATATTTGGAAGACACAAAACAAAGTCCAATATGGGTTTGTCATATTAATTTTCATTATTGTAAAGAAAATTCATTATGCAACTTTTCATTCTAAGAGAAAAATGACATTTATTTATCATACAGATCAAATCTTAAAAGTGAAGCTAAATGCAAAATATTTAATATTGATACTAACAACAATGACACTGCAAAGGACAACTGTACACCATGCTTATGCTTTGCCGGAAGATAAACAATGTAATTTCTCACATTCCAAGATGAATGACCATGTAGGCCATCTCAATCTCTCCTCATGTGACCACTGTCTTTCTTCGCATAACCTTTTACTGCATGCATCCTGTACACAAAGTGGCAAAAATTGCCTCGTTATAAACACTGAAACACATTTGCATACTAAAACAAGCAAGGTTTGAAGTTAAGTGTCCTACAAGCACAATGCTGGCAACACTGGCTGGTCTAGCTAAATGTATAGCTTCTGTTCTCTGGTTTTGAGTTGAGAAAACTGTTCAACTGGGGTTTTTTTCTTCTTCAAAATTCATTTTTTCATTATTTATAAAAGGTAAATCAATTCTAGATAAAAGCTGATTCGTTGCTTGTATAATTATCTTTGTCTCTCCAATTTAACTTTAGGGACAAGAATGGACTTTATTTTTTGACCTGTTCAAATTTGTATCATTGCATAGGCTTTCTTTAGTATACAGCTGGGATGTTGTGTATTGCCATTGCCATGCCATTGTGGTCTCAACCACTGTTCTATGAATGCTGATATTCTTCAAAATCATTTACACTAAATGTAAACCTAACTTCTTAACACTCTACCTCAAGGTGAGGAAATTTTCAAGGTGTGTTTAATTGTTTGAAAGTTGCATCATTCTTTGACCCTCATTTTTCATTTAGGAATTTGATAAGTAATCCTCATTATGCATTGTTGTCTGATAGGAGAATTCCACCTTTGGATCAGAATTTTTATCAGAGACTCTGCAAAGCCTCGTATCAGATGCAAAACTCTTGCCTTCAGCTGGAATTTTCCTATCCTACAAAAACACAGATTCTATTAAACTTACACTGCATGTGTCATTCTTATGTATGCCTTAGATGCCTTGCTGACAATTCAAAAATGTTGCCTCTTACACTGCATGTGCCATTCTTATGTATGCCTTACTTCTGCTTTGCTGACAATACAAAAATGTTGCCGCTTACACTGCATGTGCCATTCTTATGTATGCCTTACTTTGCTGACAAGACAAAAATGTTGCCTCTTACACTGCATGTGCCATTCTTATATATGCCCTTACTTATGCTTTGCTGACAAGACAAAAATGTTGCCTCTTATACTGCATGTGCCATTCTTATGTATGCCTTACTTATGCTTTGCTGACAAGATAAAAATGTTGGCCACTTACACTGCATGTGCCATTCTTATGTATGCCTTACTTAATGCTTTGCTGACAAGACAAAAATGTTGCCTCTTACACTGCATGTGCCATTCTTATGTATGCCTTACTTCTGCTTTGCTGACAAGACAAAAATGTTGCCTCTTACACTGCATGAGCCATTCTTATGTATGCCTTACTTTGCTGACATGACAAAAATGTTGCCTCTGACACTGCATGTGCCATTCTTATGTATGCCTTACTTTGCTGACAAGACAAAAATGTTGCCTCTTACACTGCATGTGCCATTCTTATGTATGCCTTACTTATGCTCTGCTGACAAGACAAAAATGCCTCTTACACTGCATGAGCCATTCTTATGCATGCCTTACTTTTGCTTTGCTGACGAGACAAAAATGTTGCCTCTTACACTGCATGTGCCATTCTTATGTATGCCTTACTTATGCTGACAAGACAAAAATGTTGCCTCTTGCACGCTGACAAGACAAAAATGTTGCCTCTTACACTGCATGTGCCATTCTTATGTATGCCTTACTTATGCTCTGCTGACAAGACAAAAATGCCTCTTACACTGCATGAGCCATTCTTATGCATGCCTTACTTTTGCTTTGCTGACGAGACAAAAATGTTGCCTCTTACACTGCATGTGCCATTCTTATGTATGCCTTACTTATGCTGACAAGACAAAAATGTTGCCTCTTGCACGCTGACAAGACAAAAATGTTGCCTCTTACACTGCATGTGCCATTCTTATGTATGCCTTACTTACACTGCATGTGCCATTCTCTCCAAATAATGTTGTTCAGCCGAATCTTGTCCTTTATCGTCAAGTGCATTCCTCGAAATGGCTTCCATTTTGGGGAGGTCAGCTTTCCACTGTAAAAGATATACAAGAAGTCCCAAGTGGGCATGATACTGTTCAATGGCAGACATCTGCCATTAGCAGGGTCTGAAAGTTCCACTCATCTGCTCGTATTCATGAGTGGTGACCATGGACAGACACTTTCTCAAGATGCATGTTAAGCAGATTTAGTATTTGTACATGTCAAATGTAGGATTATTAAAACCTAAATAGGACAAAAATAAATGTTTCAGTTACCTGCCCTGCAGGACAAGTAGCCAACTGAAAATTAATGGCACCCTCAAATGCAAGAGCCAAGAAATCCGATTCTGTAGGATGCTTTTTGTAGCCTTTTTTTTCCCTATGCTGTTCACTTCATTGTTTTGAAAATAACCTCTTAAATTTCTGTTTTCTAATTTTGTCCATATCTGATGGCATGTCAACTCAAGTTGTCCATAACTGAAAGGTCGGTATGACTGGATGCTTATCTGTGTAAGTTGTCTATTATTGAAAAGTCGGTATGACTGGATGCTTACCTGTATAAGTTTGTCCAATTCTAAGCTATTTAAAGGTTTTCCTGTTTTTTTAAATTGTGGTTGATGTTGGATAGGCATCATTTATACCTTCAAAGCCATATCAAATTTGATTAAATTCAGCTGAGCCAAACTAAAAAGTCATTTAAAGTTTTTAAAATATTTTTAATATTGCAGCCCTTATTTAATATCATACAGTATTGGCTGTATAAGTTCACAACTGAAAGCCCTCAACATCCTTTCTCAGCTCTGGTAAAATTTTGTTGAGCATTTTTTTCATAAGTTGTTGAAAAGTTTCTCTGCTTTTACTAATGGCAGCCACAACTGACGGTGGACCAGCATCATTTGCACAAATTGTATTGCCCTTCATGCATGGATGCTTTCATTTATATTTGGTCCAATTCTACAGAGCGATTTTTAAAAAGACTGTTTAACTCATTAACCCCTGGTGCCTCGTTTATGCATCAGGAGGTAGTAGCCTACGTCCAAGCTCTGTAGCATCAAGGTCAATTTAGATACACTAAAATGGATGGTATTATAGAAAGGTAGACAAATGTAGCTCTACAATGATACCAAATAATCTGAACTTTCTAGCTGCACTACAAAATACGGAGGAAAAACTTAATTTTTTGGAGCCGATTTTTTTCCACCAAAAATTTGCCCGTGGTCGGAATCCAATTTTATGTCTGGATTTTAGATTTTTTGGCCTCAGATCTAAGGTAGACCAGCCTAAACTGCGCACAGACAGGTAAACCTTTATAAAAAAGTAGGATAAGATGGGCATTTGGAATAAAAAGTGGTCTGGATATGAAAATGATGGGTCCGTCAAGCAAAAAAAATAAAAAAAAAAAAAATAAAAATAAAAAAATCCAACTTTTACCCTTCTGCTCATGCGTGAGCAAAATAACCAATGAACAACAATGTTTGTAACTCAACTAGGCATTAGGTTAACCAGAAATCTCTTGAAGTCGATGTATTAGGATGTATTCAGAAATAGCCCCCAAAATGTGTTTCCTACTCGCATTTCAGGCGAAAATGACAAAAACCTCCAGGGGTTAATGAGTTAATGGGTGCATTTTGATGATGTCACCAAATCTGAATATTCCTTGCATATTTAATCACTTGCGCATAGACACTGCACATAAATAACAAAATTAGCCATTCCTTGACAAATTTGTAAAAAAAATTCCAAAACCCTTGTTAACAACCCATGGTGCCTCGTTGACGCGTCAGGAGGTAGTAGCCTATGTCCAAGCTCTGTAGCATCAAGGTCATTTAAGATACACTAAAATGGGTGGTATTATAAGAAAGATAGACAAATGTAGCTCTACAATGATACCAAATAATCTGGACTTTCTAGTTGCACTACAAAATACATAGGGAAAAAACTTAATTTTTTGGACCCCGCTTCTTTTTACCCAAAATTCACCTGTGGTCGGAATCCGATTTTGTGTCCGGATTTTAGACTTTTTGGCATCAGATCTAAGGCAGACCAGACTGAACTGCACACAGACACGCAAACCTTTGCAAAAAATAGGATAAGATGGGCATTTGGAATAAAAAGTGGTCTGGATATGAAAATGATCGGTCCGTTAAGCAAAAAAGAAAGAAAAAAAAAAAGAAACTCCAACTTTTACCCTTCTGCTCATGAGAGAGCGAAATAACCAATGAACAACGATGTTTCTAACACAACTAGGCATTTGGTTAACTGGAAATCTTTTGGAAGTTGATGTATTAGAATGTATTCAGAAATAGCCCCCAAAATGTGTTTCCTACTCGCATTTCAGGCAGAAATGACACAAACCTCCAGGGGTTAATGAGTTAATGGTTTTTGTATTTTTAATAACAGTGGCCATATTTCATGGAGGATTGGCATCATTTGCATAAAGCTGAAAACCCATTATGCCTGGATGCTGTCATGCCTTGTCCAATTCTGTCAAGCAGTTTTTGAGAAATGATTTGATTCTTATTTAAAATAATGGTGGTCATAAGTAATGACTTGACTTACATTACTTGCATGCATTTAAAAGCCCTTCAAACAAAAATGTTTTCTGTAAAATTTGGTCAAAAAATGTGTTGTGCAGTGTTTGGTAAGACATTTTAATTCACTTTTCTATTTTTAGTAATGGCTGCCATATTTGATAGTGGAGTGGTATCATGTTTTGTACATTGTTGAAAGCCCTTTATACCTGGCTGCTTTCTGTCAAATTCTGTTAAGAGGTTTCTGTGGAGGTCGTTTAAAGGTTTGTCTATCTTTATTAATGGCAGCCATATTTGATGGAAGATCAAAAGCATTTGTAAGAATTATAAAGTTCTTCATGCAAGGACGACTTCTATCAAATTTTGTCAAATTCAGTAATTTTTGAGAAAAAGTTGTAAAAAGTTTTCTCGTTTATAAAATAGTGGCCATATTTGATTGCAGATCGATACCAACCTGATTGCAATTTATGCCAAGTCACTTTCTGTCAACTCTGATGGAATTTTACTCAGACACTGAGTCAATTTCTTCCCATGCTGTTGACGCATATGTTATGAAAATAATTGTGCCGTGGCTTCTCCGTTTTAAATTATCTTCATCCATATCTGAAAGCACAATTGCACGATTTGTCCAATACGGAGAGGCCTTTACATCAGGATTTTTTCTGCCAAAGTTAGTCTAGTGCCTTTTTTAGATGATGTTTTATTAAAAATGTTATTCTATTGTAAAACAACAGCAACCATATCTGATGGCAAATAGGCATCATTTTACAAAATTTGAAAGCCTTTCATACTAGGATGCTTTGCATCCAGTTTGGTCAAATTCTGCTGAACCATTTTTGGGGAAGTTTAAATATTTTTTGCATTTCTAGCAACAAAGGTTGTATCTGATGGTGCATCAGAGTCATTGGAAGCTTTTTATGCCAGGATGCTATTTGTCATAGTTGGTGAAATTATGTTAATTGGTTTCATGATGTTGTTTATAGGATTTTCTTTTCTAAGCTAAAGTAGTCAAATCTAATGGCAAATTGGATACTTTGTAGTAAAAGATTCGAAAGCCCTTTATGCCAGAATACTTTGTGGAAAATTTAGTTAAAGTTCTATTCTGCATTTTCTGAAAATTTAAAGGTTTTCTACTTTTAGCAACAGCAGCCATATTTGATGGCTGACTGCCACAACTTGTCAAAGACCTGAAAGCCACTGGTGCAAAATTTTGGTCAAATTTTGTTCTGCTGTTGTAAAGAAGAAGTTGCTTTTATGTAATGGTGGCCATATCTGATGGCAGATTTGCATCATCTATCATCTGCACAAGTCTGAAAGGCCTGGAGCTCTCTCTCAAATTTCATCAAATTCTTTTGAGTTGTGACATTTAGTAATGGGTAAAATATTTAGGTCAGGTTGGGTCAGCATCATTTCTATAAATCTGAACCATATTCAAGCCAGGATGCTGGCTGCCAATTCTGACGTGATATTGTGGTTTTTGAGAAGCTGTAAATAACAACTCTCTAGGCTGTCCTAGGATACTAGTCAATGTCTGACATTGTCGTCACTGCATGGAACTGGTTACTGTACTATTGTTTCTTATTTCTGATATTCAGGGACCAAGCAGAGGAATGAAACAGTTAGTCTAAAGTATATTTTCTCAAATCACAGGAATATAGCAGACTCGAGAATAAGTAGCAGTTCTGCTTTAGCTAGTTCCATGTGGCAACTGGGTTGACACCTTTAAACTTGATCTGAAAGAGCTACATACTGGATATGCATAATCAGGGAGAATAGAACATACTTCTGTAAAAGAAACAAGAGTCCCTTGAAAGGACTGACTCTCTACTGGGCAAAGAAAATTTCAAGGAATTCAAGACGTGACCATTTCTTTCTCTTAAATGTTGAGCGTTCAAGCCGTCTCTGATAGTCTCATTTTCAAATTAACTGCTGTGGTGCACATATTAGATGTCTGCTTTGCACCCTTTTTATTCAGGACAAAATAGACATCATTATACGTCTCTTGGTGAAAGCTCTGTCACAGTATCATCCGTTGTGGAGGAATAGTGACAACAATATTTAAGACAGTTGTTATGGCAACGATACTGGAAATCCCATCATAATAATCTCCATTCAGGGGTATATGTGACAACAATACTTTGTAAGACTGTCATCGTGGCAGCCATATTGGATGTATGAACAATACCATTTAATTTAGGTCCATCATAAGAAATCTACTGGTTAAACACCATGTTCATAAAGCCATCCATTTGGAGAGAAGTAGAGATGACAACATTCTGAAGATATGACTTTCCATTCAGGAATAGCAATAACAAGATTTTCAAGCTGACCACTGTGGTGGCCAAAAAGGACAAAGATTGGTGCCATTTTCATATAGGACTATCCATGCGGGACAAGCAGTGAAAACCTGATTTTCAAGATGGCCACTGTGGTGGCCAAAAAGGACAAAGATTGGTGCCATTTTTATATAGGACTATCCATGCAGGACAAGCAGTGAAAACATGATTTTCAAGATGGCCACTGTGGTGGACATATTGGACATCAGGTCTGCACCTTCTCCATCCAAGAGCAACTAGATATCATAAGCAGTCTATCAGTGAAAATCACATTTTCATTCAACCATCCATTCTGCAGGAGTAGTGATAAGATTCTGAAAATGGTTCCCATGACAGTCATATTAGAAACCATAGACAAGCAAACCCTAACATGACCTTCTCAGTAAGGCAGTGTATTTATCTTCCATAAGGTGGACCAGTTTTCAGTAAGATGTAACAAAATATCCAGTATTGCTATTTTCAAGCTGGAAAACATGCATTTAAAAGTCCTATAGTGTGATTCAAGATTCATGCAGTTAAAGTAAACATTGTGTTCAACTCAAAAGTTTGTAAAGTTTACTTAACTTTATTTACCTCCAGTACAATTTCACAAACTGCAGTTCCCCAAACCCTATAGAGTTCAATGGTTTCTTGCCATCTCTCAACATGATGTAATCCTTTAAAAAAAATCATGTGACAGCAATCATCCTCGTCACCATATGACATACTCAAATCAACACATGACGTCCACTAAACATAATTTTTGCCCTTCACGACTTTTTCCCCCAGGAATCTGAATATTCCAATGTAATCTTTTCTACTATTAAAACCTTTTAAGAAGTATTGTCCCTTTTGTCCCAACATGTAACTTGTTGGGTGCCATCCAAAAAAATATAAGTAACAGCTTGATCATGCAGACATTTTGCATCACAAAATACATGCAGTTTCAAGCATCTGAAGTACTCAGTACAGTTAGTCTGGTTTCCTGACCAGTTCCACTGCATTTAATACACAACCTGGATCCGAATCAAACATGGACAAGCCAGTATCCAGATTTTACTGAAAACAATCATATTTCATAATTTGTGCTTTTATTCCGTAAGTCCACGTTGTTATGTTGTTGTTATAGGGTTTAATGCCATTTTTCAGCACAAGATAGGCTATACATGGTGGCCAGTATACATGTAAGTGGTGGAGGAAAAATCCGGGAAAACCCCGAAAAGAACCACCAGCCCATGAGAAGCTACCAGCAAACTTTCTCAAGTACCCACATTGGCCCAGCACGAGACTCAAACCCACACAGAGAAGAAGTGAGATGGCAGTGATCCATAACAGTGAGCGGGTCATTTCTGTAAGAGTCATATGGCAACATTATATCATTAGGGTTGGCAGGTCTGGATATCAAATCTGCACCATTTTCAATTAGGACCAAACAGACAGTACGTGGAAAGCACATACTGATATGACCATCTATTCAGGATTAGCGATAACAAAATGTTTAAGATGGTGGCCATACTGAATATCACAACAGCACCATTTTCATTCAGGTCAAACTAGACATCATAAAAAGTCTTTTAGCACAAAGCCCATGTAAATATGACCATCCATTCAGGTGGAGTAGTGATACAAAATTTCAAGATGGCTGAAAAGGTGACCATACTGGATGCACCAAGCAGCAGAGAGGGTGAACAGACCATTTTGCCTGAGACCTTATTTATGAAAAATAAAGCTTTGTACAAAAATGAAATCTCAACGTCAATAACGTTAAACCAGCACCTCTAACTTTGTCAGGTAGGAAACCCTGTTGGGTTAGCTTATTATGTTACTTTGATGACGATTTTGTATTTTATCGCTACGTGTATTCGTTTACGTGTTGGTCACTTTTGTTGGTCGCACCCTCTCTGCTGCTGTAATTAAACCATTGCATTATAATAATGATTGGTGAAGCTCACTCAGCAAGATTAGCTCGAGAGCGACTAGAAGCAATCAAGAAATATCTACCTGTCCGTGATTCTGTCAGACAACAATTACAACAGCGTCAACAAACACAAGAATTATTTACAGAATCCGCAGAACAATTATTTAAACCTATCACTGAAACCACTGAAGGTATTCTTCCTGTGTTAAAAGAAACAGCGAAACAAACTGAAAAAATAGCAGAGCGAACTAAAAAAACGAAAAAAATTCTACGAGAACTTCCCGCCAAAATAGCTGCGGCTCAGCCAACTGGAGAGACAGATCAAACAGAAGGTGATACTCAACAAGAATCAGAAGCACGAGCCAGGGTTAATCTGTTTAATAAATTTACCGAAGATGTTATTAAAGATATCAGACAGACCAAAAGTATAAACCAAATAGTTGCGAATGCTGTGAAAGGTTATGAGAACCGAAAAGTTTTTAAAACCTGAATACACCGATGATCCTATAAGTCGCAATACTTGGTATAAATGGATATATTGTATATATTACGACGTTGATCAAGCTTGAAACAGCGATCCAAGATATATGGAATATATTCATATGATAGATAGTTATATTTCATTTATACAATTACCACCAGAACAACAACAACAACAAATACGACAACAACAAAAACAGATGCAGCAAAAAGCACAATCACAACAACAACCATCATCATCGCTACCGCCAAAACAACAACAGCAGTCATCATCATCCAGCGATGAAACATTTCATTCCCCAACAGAAGAACCCTCAGATATCCTTGATTATTCATTAAGTTCGGATAAAGGCGCAACTGGAAGTGGTATTAATACAACAACGGGAAGTGGTCTTGTTACTTGTCCTAACAATGTCCTTGCCGACGTAGATAGATCAGAAATTCTGGTTGGGGAGAAACGAGCCAGTAATAATTCTCCTGAAATTATCAACAAAATCTCATCAATTTGTCAATGATTATTTACCGGTGGTATCATGGATATTGTCATGTATCGGTCACTCATTAATGAAATTACCGATGATTATTATAGCGACTAAAGGTCGCCCGACTAAGTCACTGATTAAACAGTTAGATATTATTATTATAATAGATGATCATACACACTGCTCAACGTGGACCAACTATGGTCAGGGTGGTAAATTCAAGATTACCTGTATACAAGACATTTTACGGAGATGGAATCAGTGATGCTGTTAAGGGTTTATTTTCGAGGATAGCCCCAAAAGCAATACCGATTATAAAGCAATTAGGTATGAAAGCTATTGACGTTATTCATGAAAAAGGTATTAGTACTGTTAGTGACGTTACTAGTAAAACATTTTCTGCAATCAAGAAAAGGCTAGTATGATTAATATGACGAAATCCTCAGCCGGTAAAATTACCCAGCACTGAAGTGATGCCTGCAAGTGTTAGTAAAATAATAAATCTAGCCACAAATAAAAAACTAGCAGAGTTAGCTGATGAAAAGGAAAAAAATGTAGCAGCAAGTCTGATAGCGGGGAGTGGTATCCCCCGAAGTGGTCTTCGTATTAGACGATGATCAATAACATAACATGTTCAAACGTATATCTGATCCCACATTTGACATGGACGCACCGGTTCTCAAGGATGAGTCTGCGTGTGATTATCAATATTATTCTTATGACGCTCGAATTCCAGATCAGCGTGGACGAATCGAATTACAAGTTCAAGATACGAGTAGGTATTTCTTGCCTGCTGAAGCATTTATTGAAGTTGAAGGTAAAATTTTTAAAGCGGATAATACTGAATACGATAACGATGTTGGTTTTGGTTTTGTTAACAATGGTATCATGGCGTTGTTGACAGTGCCACGTACATGATTGATGGAAAAAGTACTGAATCCATTCAAAAAGATGTTGACATTGCAACGACGATACTTGGTCGTGCGCGATACAGCGACAATTATTCAAGATCAGCTGGTCCATCAATGATGTTTACCATGGACACTTCTGATCATCCAAGTCACAAAAATGTAACTACAGGTAATGTAATAAACGCTGCAGGAACCGCAGAAACTCCCGCAGTAATATCAATGAACGCAAATTTCAACTTAGGATTTGCATCGCGGAAAGCCATGCTCGCAAACAGGATGTTTTCATGTGCAATTCCATTATCACATATTTTTGGATTCTGCAGAAATGTTAGAAAAGTTATTTTTGGAGCTAAGCACACAGTTGTACTTGTAAGAAAAGCCACGGACAATGATGCAATATGGTATGTTGAAGGAGCTGACGCAGGTGCAACTGCCGCACTTCATGGTAAAGTAGTACTACCAAAACTTTCATTGTGGATGCCAGTAATGGCTCCAACAATATCTGAAGTCCGTCTACTCTCTTTTATGGGTCAAGGTGGTAAATCAACGTTATCATGGTTAGCAATGACCACAGATGCTATTCAAAGCGCAATTAATGGTCTATTTACACGGCAAATAGCTTCTGAGCAAGGTATTTCTGCACCGCGACATATATTCATTGCGCTTCAAAATAATGCACGAGTAAATAGTCAAATACGTCGCATTATGATATTTGACAAACTTAGTGTTTCTGAAGTTTCCTTAAGAATAAATGGACATCAAGAACCATCCGAGGATATTTTATTGAATTTTGATCAAAATCATGTCGCACGTGCGTATCATCGACTGATGACGTTATGGGACGTGATCAAAATATTGATTCTGGTTTACAAATATCACAGATTTTACAACCTTATATCCAATTTATTACTTTTCGCTGGAACATTTAGATTTAACCAGACAATCTGTTGTAGATATACATTTTTGAGCTCGTGTTAACAGAAATATCATAGAAATTCCTAATTACAGAGCAATCGCCGTTATATTATCCGATAAAACAATGATACTTGAAGGTGTTGGTGGCCACATGAGAGTCGTTGATGCTCCCGTAGAGAATATGCAAGCGCTGATTTAAATCAGTATTTAGAAGTCAAATATATATCATAAATGTCATATCATCATGTCAGTGTCAGTCTGACCCCGGGTCAGATTAAACGATTACAATCACCGTTAGCATCATGATGCGGAACAAAAGTATCATTAAAACAAGAACAAATGAGCGGTGCAAATAAATTATCGTTGACCGAACGTCAATTCAAGAGATTCAACGAAGCTAAACACGCCAGTAAAGGAATACGATTAAATCTTTCCGTGGGCGCGATCCAAGATACCATTAAAACCGGAGGAATATTTCCGCTTCTTGCAGCTATCCCCGCGTTAATAGCCGCAGCCGCTCCAGCTGTTGCAAAAGCTGCTGCGTTAGGTGCAGTTGGGACAGCTGCTGGAATGGCTCTGAAGAAAGCAACAGGAAAAGGATTAAAAAAAAGACGACGATGAGGTCACGGTCTGAGACTTCCAGGGTCTCGACCAAACAACGTTTGGGGAAAAGGATTATGAATTCCAGGGACTCAACGATAGTTCCACTATCGAATTTTGATTTACTCGATGCTGCTAAGCAACTAAATATAAAGAATTTTAGAGGTGTTTTTATGCATGACCAATTACCGAAAAATCCAAATCTGTCAGAAACAGGTATTATTAATCTTGATTCATCAACGGGACCTGGCACTCACTGGGTCGCATACGCCAATGATCCACGTGGAATTGTTTTTTTTGATTCGTATGGGTTGGCGCCACCTGTAGAATTTATGAAATATATTTCACAAGATACTGCACCGGTGTGGTATTCAACATTACCCACGCCAACCATGTTTGATCCGCCGATATGTGGCCGTGAAGTATTATCAGTTCTTGATGCAATATCAAGATCGACAAAACCACCTCATAAAGCTGTACACGAATATACTATTGAACGACAACGACAGTAAATATAATGGTTGATATTTATGGAAGATCTTCTACTAGTGCTTGCACCAGCAAGAGCAAGGATGATATCAATTTATCAAAATACGCCACCAAAGACGATCTTGCTGATATTATGAATTTATCTGGAGTTGACCGAGATGAAGTTATTTTCCAGGATAAATTCGGTGTTTTAAACATGAGTAACATCAAGTGGGTCGATATAATTCATAGAGTTCTTGGTGCTACCACGGACAATATTCCAGTATTTACTGACGGTGGTACAATCAGAGACTCAAATGTATCAATCGCAACTATCAGAGATGAAATTAAGAAAAGTGTCGCTGATCATTTAAAATCTGCAGGTGATACAATGACAGGTGAACTTAACATGAATGGAAATAAAATCGTTGCTGTCCGAGAACCAGCAGGTGATGAAGATGCCGCAACAAAAAAATGTGTGGATGATAAAAATATTCCGATGACAACTTCATTGTCGACGATCAATGAAGAAATGACCGCATTTAGAATTCATTTTTATAATCACATACAACTGTTTATGAATTTTCGCAGAAACGTAAACAAAACCACTAATGAATTTTTTGGAAGTCCACCAACCGTTGATATTAAACTCACCGACATTAACATGAACCTCAATGATAATTCCTATTATCATTCAAAAAAACAATCTGATTCAAATTCCACACAAACAAATTAGCAATATCACGTACTCAGTGGCATCTGGGGTATCAATGTGGACACCGCGCGATAACAGTCTCGAACATACCGTAGAAGTAACTGGGTTATACAGGCTGTCCATGCATGGTTGGGAAATTACTGCGGCCACTTCGTCATCACCGAATGTGTATCATAATCCTCTACTAGTGATGCTAACCAAGGACACCAAATAAATATTTACGTTGACATCAACAGAAATACCCCCGAGACATTACTGGTGGTGTCTGGAACTTATCACTGTCTTAGACAACAACAATTAAGTATAATGATAGACGTTAACAGATACAGATATGATCAAGTAACAACATGGCAGAATAAATTAAAAACCATCATCGATAATTATACAGCAAAAATGAAGAAATATTGTAGACGTGTGGTTGTCGTTGATATCATGGTTTATTCGGTTTCCACGATTGTTGCTGGAACCAGCGTAGTATTATCAACACTGATGATGACAGCGCCGATCGTTGTAACAATTATTGTTTCATCATCAACGTTGATGGCTGGAATATTTAATATTATCGCGAAAAAGATAAATACGTGCACGAATGAAAAATTGAACGAGTACATGATGAAATTACACACAGCAACGACCGCATATTCCAAATTATCATCACTGATTTCTTCGTCGCTTAATGATGGAATAATATCTGACGAAGAATTCAGTATCGCAATAAAGATCTACAATGAAGTATTCGACTACAACATCGTCAACGATGTCATCGTCGGTGATTTAAAACAATAATATTATAATAATGTCAACGTTCGATCAGCGATCGCAACAATTATTACAACAGATCGTCACTAATACTGCTCCGGTAAAAACCACAATGATATCGGCGAGTTCAACTAATCCTGAATTCAGTATTAAGTTTCCAACCGCAATTCCAGCTTCCGAGATGGCATTAGCGCAATTACGAGTTTATTACAGTTGGCCCAACATTAGGTCAAAATCATTCGGTGGACTACAACCGAATAATTCATTAGTATTTGCAAATAAAAATAAACCCGATGGAACTCCTGATTGGCAAGTAGTCAGTGTACCAACGGGAAGTTATCAAATAGAACAGATCAATGAAGAATTTCAGCGCAGAATTAAATCCATCACTGGAAAAGAATCAAAGATAGCTATTACTGTTTATGAGCCAACGTTGTCACCGGCCGTTGAAATATTATCACCGGATTACACCGTTGATATTTATCAAAGTTCAATCAGGTCAGTATTAGGATGGCCAGATATTCCACCTCCATATGAAGGTCCACCAGAACCGACCAAGAATGAATTTTTGACAGCTGATCGAAAATTTATCAAAATTCCAGATTACCGAAATAATTATCCTTGGGTTACTGATAGAAATTATTTTATTGATGGACGAGAAAAAATTCCAGATTTAAGACAATCTATATCGGTACCAGGAAGAACAGAAATTTTAGTAAATCATTATATTACTGAACAAGCATTATCTAGAATCAAAGATGAATTCGATCAAATATTTACCAACATCAAAAATCTTATTATTGGTTTAACACAATATTACACCGATGATATAAAAAAAAATATTATAGAATTAATTTATCATATGAATCAAATATTTATTGATGTTGAATACGTTGAACATATTTATATTAAAAATATAGAGAAATTTGTACCTCAACGTTATGAAAGTGAAAGAGATTTCTTCAATGATAGAATTGAAGAATTAGGAATTAATAAATTAAAACCATCGGTTGTTGATAAAATCACAAATAGTTTTCCTCAAATTCTCGAATCATGGAGAAAAATAGCCCCACCGGCAAGTATTCTCAAATTTGATAACGATCCATGTGGTGGCGGCCGTCATGTTTCACCAGGTATCGTTAATATCACATCAACGATCGCTGTCAATCTAGTATGTGATGTTATCGACGGTAGTTATCAAGTTGACACTGATAAATCCAATCAGGCCCAACAAGGATACATTCTCTACTCATTTACCCCTCAAGTCCCTCCAGGTTATTTGATTGTATCAGAACCAATCAATGTTGTTTATCTAAAATGTCATAGTCGTCTTTTATCACGGATACATTTTAAACTTACTGACCAGTCTGGCCACTTGCTCAATCTTAGGTCGGAGTCGTTGAATATAAACTTGTATGTGAGATCTTAGAGTGTCATTGTAATGATTCTGCAACGAGAAGCAAAAAAAAAATGTCAAAGAATAAAATATTTTTTTTTTTTACCCCCGTGATTATTATTCTGATACAACACTATTAGTTTCATTGTCGCTGGTGACGGAGTCACTATGATCAGAGTCACACTCGTCTTTATCTTTAGCCAGTAACTCTTCCGTCGTCGACATAATATCTCTCAGCTGTTTTATATGAGCGTGTACGAGTCTTTTCGTTTCATATTTGTGAGATAATTCTAACCTAACCTTTTCGATGGCCAGTGAAAGAGGAACAAATAATTTCACCTGCGTATCCGTGATTGCCGCCAGCGATCGTAACATCGCCTGCTGGATCAACTTTATGAATCTATAATCGGAAGGCAAAGTATACCTATTTTCTGACTTCCGAAATTGTAATGATTCAAAATCACTCAGTATTTTTCCAGGATCAAGTTGTTCAGATATTTTCACACCGCTGTGTTGTAATTTTTTAATAGCAGTAAAAACTGATGTGATGTTTTCGTGATTCATTACTTTTTATATTATAAATTATTTGTTTAAATAAAAATATATTCTGAATAAAAAATAAATATTTAAAAAAATCTGAATTCGCAATATTGACGGGTAATACACCCATCAAATTCAGAAAATTTGATCAAAGTCACAATATTGTTGGGTATAATACCCAGTCAACGCTAGAAAATCTGATCAAAGTCACAATATTGACGGGTAATATACCCATCAAATTCAGAAAATCTGACTGAATTTCATAAAAAATAAAATTTTATTATAATAAAAATATATTCTGAATCAGAATAAAAATACAAATACATTTTCTTAATAAAATAGAAAATCTGACTGAATTCGCAATATTGACGGGTAATATATTCATCAAATTTAGAAAATCTGACTGAATTCGCAATATTGACGGGTAATATACCCATCAAATTCAGAAAATCTGATCAAAGTCACAATATTGTTAGGTAACTTACCTATCAAATTTAGAAAATCTGACTGAATTTTATAAAAAATAAAATTTTATTATAATAGAAATATATTCTGAATCAGATTTATAATAAAAATATATTCTGATTCATAAAAGATAAAAGTAAAAATATATTCTGAATCAGATAAATATAAAATTATATTCTGAATAAAAATAAAAATAAAATATATTTTATAAATTCAAAAATGAACAGCAGCGATGACGCTCAGTCTACCATTCCACTGGGGTCCCTTTTGCCGATAAAGTCTTTTGCCAATAAGGTCCTAAGAGTCCTTTTTTTTAATTTTTTTTCATTTGGTAAAGGCCTTTCTTATGGCCCACAGGCACTCTTCATGGTTAAGACCTGTCTTATGGTCCACAGGCACCTTATTGAGACTTTTTGGTCCGGCGGACATTCTTTCTGAATGCCCCTATGTGGGTACCCTTCAGTGAGGTCACAAGGTCACGAGTTCACATCACCCTGCTGGGGACGTAAGTGATTTCATGTAAACCACCCCCCCAAATCAAACCCCGGGGTAAATGCAAAACTGCACTGACCACGTTGTTCGATGTGGTGAGGGTACATGAAATCTCATGGGGCTTGCTTGCGCCCCCAATTATAATAGCATCTGTCGCCGAATGCAAGATAATATATCTTTAGCATTTTTGGAGACTCGAACACGCAGCGTTTACACTAGTGGATCCGCACGCAAACGCCTTAACCACACGGCTATTGGAGCTCTTACGAATATATAGTTAAATTTAAGTTTATAACTACTTGCACTGTCTCAACACGTGATAACTCTGGACTCGTATTTACTAGTATCCATGACAATGTCATGGACGGCAAATTTCTACACCGAAAGAATATTCTGATTCTGAATAAAATCTGCAATTTTACACATTTCTACCGTTTCTGCCTTGTTAACATATTGTATTTTCAAGCCTCTTGATGCAGTCAAGGCAGAACTATCTAGCAATGTGAATGCATTGGATTGATATTATTCCAGTATATTCCGCTACTGCAGAACTGCGTACATTCATTCAGTATAGTAACAATGATACATGTCATCTGCTGCGATCGATATGTGTACAATATCGGCCTATGATATAATATCACGGCTGAGGTTTTTATATTTGTTTGAGGATATATTTTCTGCAGTTAATACTTTCACATTGTTGAGATATCTGGACTGAAGAGATATTTAAGCATTACGATTAGACTGTAGTACAATAACTGCTCAATTACTTTATCAGTGATGATGGATTCTTATCACTGAATATAAATGTGTGGTCATGTATAGGCAATAACAAAAAAAAAAAGGGAGACAACTACTTGATTGCTCTATCAGCGATGACGGATTTATCTCGCTTCATTATATATACCGGAATGTAATTTTTTGATCAAATTTTTTCGAAAATGCTGGTTTAGTAATATTACTTGCAGCATGATATATTGAAGCACGGCAAATACCAAAATATTTCCCAGCCGCATTCATTGATGGAAAAATTCTCTCTTCACCAGTATCTATATTAGTGGATATAATCGACTTAGGAATTTTAGAATTAATACCAGTATTTCCAAGTGCAGAATTCTGACTTTGTGTAACAACCCGCAGGTTAGATAAATCATTATCTTTCGGGTTTGAATTTATGTGATCAATTACAAGTCAATCTTCGATGACCCCATGAAAACATTCAAAGACAAATCGATGAGATAGATACTTTTTATTTCCAGCAGTAAACATGATATATCCAGTATTAATAACATAACCAACTGGTGTTTTCCTTTGACAATTTCTAATGACACCATCACGAGATGCTTCATAATTTTTAATGATAGGGTGCTCTACAAATTCCTTTTGCTCCATTTATATATAATATTATTTGTCTAATGATTATTCTGAAATTTGGCCAGATAGTCTTCAGCGGTTTTTATAGGGGATTCACCTGAAGACTTCTTATCATAATATCGTTTCAGCTCTCTGTATCTTTTACCACCGCACTTTACACACAACTGGGTTTCTCCTCTGACCCCAACACCGCATCGTAAACACGGTTTTGGTCCTAGACTCCCTCTACGATAGCTTTGCATATGTTGGCCACAAAATTCATTTACGCATGATTTATTACAAGGAGCTGAATAACCAATCATAAGCCATCTGCATCGGTTGTTTGTTTGAATCATTATATATATAATTAAAGTTTAATTAAACATATATTTGCTTTAAATATAGTATGGAGGAATTTGAGAGATTATCCACAATTGAACCTTCCACCGCAAGATTTGATCTTGATAAATTACCAAAATCTGAATTTAATTTTTCAATGCAAGATCTGGCTTTGATAAATAGTGATATAACCAATCGTATCCGTGAAGCTAAGAAAGAATTTCGCAATGATGGCGCGGCTCGTACTTGGTCGACATTCAGGATTATGAACGACAACACCGCTGGTGTTGTTGTTGACGCTAGAATGAGTGACGAACGAGGTAAAAATATTATTAACTATCTCGACAATCAGAGATATATTATTCTAGTAAAATTTATTGTGCAGACAGATGATGACACTTGGATTATTCGTGATAAACGTGAACCCATACGGCTTCATACTGGAAATAATACTGTTGCATTAAATAAACAATCAAAACCAGGAATATTGACTGGTATTGATAAACTGTATTATGAACAAGCGTATCCTGTCACGGCAGTTATCTATGCGATATATCCGCTAAAAAATAAACCTAGCGTTGATAATCTCAAACCGATGAAACTGTCAAGGAGACTAAACTGCGTAGTTGAGCAAGTTATGGAACATTTCTCAAAAGCAATACGTGGAAACGGTTTAACTGATTTAAGACATACAAAAATAAATGAGTGGGCAGAAACAGTTAAAGATACCGGAGCATCTATCAGTGACGTTGCTAAGCTAGAAAAAAAATTAAAATTTCCAATAACAGTAAAAACACTAACTGGAGAGATTATATATAAGTCAAAATACCCATCAAGAGGAGCTCCAATAACAATCATTGATCATAATGCACATGCATGGACTGATGCTGTAACAATATTTCCATGGGATAGGACTGTTAAATTTTATAGCGATTATATATTTGATGCTATCAGTGATATCAGTAAAAGCGACCCTGTATCTGTTTGGTTATTTCAGAGTTCAGAATCCGTGAATTACGATCAATTTGTAAAACCTAATGGACAGATTTACCGTAGAGAATCTCTCCATGAAGAAATGAAGAATCTTGCACAACGCCTTTGGCGTGAATATAATTCTGAGGATGTTGAAGTTGAACAATTACTAAATAATTGTTTTACAGTTCCATCGGTTGCGGCTCACTTTGCTCAGAAGAAAAATTCATGGAAACCGACACGAATAGAATTTCTTGAAGACATCCAGCACAATTGTGTCGAATACGGACATGGCAGATTATGGAATACCAAATACAATCATCGTAAAGTTATATCGGTTGATATGGTTGCGTGTTATCCTGGAAGTTTTCTTGGATACAGAGACTGTTCTGAATATTTCAAGATTCGGGCATCCGACACATGAAATGACAAGAGTTGCGATAAATGGACCATTACCTGATTTTGATTTAACTGGATTCGCTTGTGTAAAATCATTTAAGTTTTGTAATAATCTTCATCTGATCATTTATGCATGGTTTGGGAGACGTTTTGCAGAAAAATATTGAGTTCCAATAGTTTTATTACGATACATGCTCGATGCTGAAATCTTAACGTCGTTGAGTGTAAGTGAAGCTATTATATCATATCACCGGCAGAAACAAATTTGGTTACCACAACAAAAGAAACATTCACCAGATGAAGATTGGGATAAAATTGATTATGAAAATAAAGTTGCAAAAGATCTCGGTAGAAAAATAATCGGTAAATTTACTCAAGGAGAATCATATGATCATAAACGACACTGTACAAGATTAATCATGGATGATGCCGAGTTAGATTTTATAATTACTGATACAACGAACAAAGGAATATTTATAAGCAGAAATAATGCTTATTTGTCAGACGGAACCAAACTAGGTACAATCGTGAGTTATATTGATGGTGAATCACCACAATTTACTCATTTAAGATCTTCTATGCTCACTTACGTTTCTATAAATTTATTATCGATGATAAATAGATTTCCTTGTTATGCTGTCAGAGTTGCTACGGATTCATTCTATATAAATAACGCATACGTGGATTTGGTAAAACCGTTACTCGGTAGCAGCGAATGGGGATCATGGCGAATAAAACAAGAAAGTATACTTGACTATTCTGAATCAGCAGATGTTGATATCAAAGAAATATACTATGGTAATGACAATCAAACACCAGTATCAACATCACCATCTGTATTTGATCCCATAGCCAGACATAAAACCATTTATCTCAATGGACCTTGCGATTGAATTATTTCAGCAGAGTTCTTCATTGACGACTTTGTCGTCGGACATGATTGTGTTGACACCTACACACAGACGAGCCAGAGAAATAAAACAACGAGGAGTAAAATCATGTACATACCATAGTTTCTTCAGATGGTGTGGAGATACGTGGAGACCTGAGCGAATGGGTGAGAAATATATTCCCAAAATCATCATCTGGGATGAGATTTGTACAGTATCGTTAGAAACATTAAAAATATTTCTTGATTGGTTATTAATGAAAAATACTGCTGTGATTATGTGTGGCGATCATGGTCAACCACCACCTTTCGTCGGTCAGTCTCCACATGAGTGGTTAAAAATGTTTGTTGATTATTATGAAGAAATAAATGATGATCATAGAGCTATTGATGAAGCTCTGAAACAATTTAAAAGATTAATCAGACTACAGCCAGATAAAATACAATGTGAAATAATGCGTGAAATAATTCCAGAAACTCCTGTGAACGATTTTTGGAATCTATGGACACCAAATGATTTAATAGTTGTGAGCAGAAAAATAGTTTGTGATGAATTGCAAGAGAAATTATTTCTGTTACACAAGGAAAGATTTTCAAATCTACCCGTACCATTGTGTTATCGCCCAGCAGATACTCGACGACAAAATACTGAAGTTGAAATTCCAGGAACAAATGAAAAACAAAATCTTGTGTTAAATGATATTGTTTTAGTTGATGTTGATGTTGTTGAAAGCGCACTGAGTATGAATAACTCACCGTGGAAATTGGGATATGCCATAACGATTCACTCGTCACAAGGACTAACTATTACTGATACAAATATCTGGATTGTCGATGACAGAATCGAGTGGTCAAATTTAGTTCATCTCGCAGTATCTCGAGTCAGGAGAATATCTCAACTGCATAGAGTTGTCATAGAATCCACAGAAAATAATAATCAAACTGTTAGCGACACCGAAGGTGTTATTGGCGTAATAAGAAAAAAACTATTTGGTTATAAACAATGTGACAAAAAAAATAATCGTGATTTTTATATCGATATTGAATTTATTATGATGCCAAAACAACAACAGAATAATCGTTGTGCAAGTTGTAACTGTAATATGCTATGGGAATATTCGAGTAATAAACCAAGACAGTTCACCGTAGACAGAATTAATAGTGATCTTGGTCATACACATGATAATGTGATGCTGACCTGTCTTGAATGCAATTGACGTAGGGGTTTCAATTTACAAAAGTGAACGCGGTGGTAATTGTGTGTCTTCAGGAATTACTTGTAATTGTTCACGTGCAAATCCACGTTGAGGAGCAGTTGAATCTAGTCTGTATATTGCGGGTCTACCTGTGGATCTAACCATGCTAGAAATTTTATGTGCAGTCACACTCCAGATAGGATCAGTTGCTCTTTTTTTACCCCCTTCAAGTTCACCAGGTTCATATAAATACCTTACAGTCACATTACCTAACACTGACTGTTTTGAAAAGTCACGTCGTTGTCCGTAACCATCAATACGGGGTATATATTTCTTTGTAATTGCATTAACAGGTTTCATAGAAGTTGCACGAGTAATTTCATTATTTAACGCAGCTATCACACTTGGTAATCTTTCAACCCATTCACGAGATCTTGTATCTGTATGAATTATTTCCTTCAAATGCTGGTATCCAAATAACCGCTCAGCGAGTGTTCGATTAAATCGTTCAACTACTGCCTGATCACGATGAATTGTAGTGTGTCCTCATCTGATTTTGACATTATGTTTTTTAATCAGCGATGATACTGCACCAAGAAATTCTTTGCCAGGTTCAACTTGTAGCAACTGTGGCCATCGTAATGGTCCTCGTTGATAAATTCATTCAAACGCAGATGCAACTTCAGATGTTGTTTTTGTTGATAATGGCTCCACTTCTTTATATCTACTTGCAACATCAACGACAGTTAACACGTATTTGTATGTACATGATTGACGTCCATGTGTTTTAATGGTATTGTGTGGTAAAAACAAAATATC